>CAUYLG010000360.1:0-43884 GCA_963573385.1 Cacajao melanocephalus | reverse complement strand
ATGCAACTTAGAAAATGGGACCATCATTCTCAGCAAGCTGACACAAGAACAGAAAACGAAACACCACATGTTATCTCTCGTAAGTGGGTGTTGAACAATGCAGAACACATGGACATGGCAGGAGGGGGAAACAGGCCAGGGTGGGCCTGTCGGGGGTAGGGAGCTAGGGGAGGGATAGCAGGGGGTAGAGGGATAGGGGAGGGATAGCATTAGGAGAAATACCTAATATAGATGACGGGATGATGGATGCAGCAAACTGTTGTACACTCTTAACAGCTGAACGCTTTCTTGGCAATGAGAACCTCCAAGTTTCTGTTACTTATTAGTTTATTTTATGAAAGAAATGAGGGTAGAGAAGATTTTATTTTCTTCATTTTATGTGTTCATTTATTCAGTAAATAGGGATTGAGTACATTCTCTGGGAATTCACAACTCTCATTTTCCCTTAGGGTCGTCTTGATGCTCTCTGGGCTTTGTTGAGGCGGCAGTATGACCGAGTTTCTTTGATGCGACCTCAGGAAGGAGATGAGGTTTGTATACGGGAATGTAATGAGAAAGAGCTAACTGCTTGGGTCAGTATGGTGAAGGCAGGGAAACAGTAATAAAAAATGATTTTAAAGCCCTCTTGCACTTGAGGAAGGAAATATTGTCAAGCGTAGATTTCTATTACATACAGTTTTCTATAAATTGCCTATTGTGAGACTGCATCTTCAAACTACATTTTTACACCATTCTTTTTTCAAGTAATTCATTAAAATTCTCGTCATTTGTACACATACTTTAATAAGCACACTCATTGCATCAGCCCTTGACTTTGAAGACACAACGTTCCAACAGACTGGGAGTTAGTAGCTGAAGTCCTTCTCTAGCATTTAGTAGCAAGGAGGCCTAGGGAAAAGGCCTCAGAATCTGTTTTATAGGTATCAATAGGTTCCCTGCCTTCAACAGTTGACGTAATTGTATTTCTTGACTATATGTAAAAGTGTCTTTAAAGTTATAAAAATCTGTGATAGTGATAAACACATACACACATATGCATGTATATGTATTTTTCCCCATCAAGGAAGCCTATCTGAGGCTGTAGTTTGATTTTGGAAATTTGGCTACAATTACTCTAGTTTTATAATTTCTGTAATATATTAGTACTATTTTCCATCGTATTGATGTAAGAAAAATTGTTTAAATCCTTTTCATGTGTAACAATGGATAGGTTTGGTTCAGAGACAGTACAGTTTATAATAGTGATGTAGGTCAGGTGAGCTCCAGAATTGAAGCTCAGTCTGGGAGAGTTCTTAACTTCATCCAGGAAAGAATTTGATGCAGGGCAGGAGAGCTCCTAAATTGGAGCTTAGCCCGGGAAAGTTCATGGCTTCATCCAGAAAAGAATTCAAGGGTGAGTCAGCGGGGGTTAGCAACAGCAGAGGTACTGCTCCTTGCCGAGCAGGGCTACGCTATAGGCAGAGTGCCCAGAGGAGCAGCTCAGAGGCAGTTTTGTAGTCATATTGATACCCACTTTTAATTATATGAAAGTTAAGGGGTGGATCATGCAGACATTTCTAGAAAAGGTGTGACAGCTTCCAGATCATTGAGCCATTGTCATGGAAAGTGGTGGTAACTTTTGGGCATTGCCATGGCAATGGCATACTGACATGGCACCCTGGTCAGTGTGTCTTATGGGAAAGTGTTTTCGCCCTCTCCCTGTTTTAGTTAACCACTAATTAGGTCTGGTGTCCAAGCCTTGCCTCCAGAATCCAGTACTGGCTCCTACCTCAATAGAATTGTTTCATTGTGTGTCAATGTGATCATTCCTCTGTTTTAACAAGGGAATAAAGTTCATAAACTTCAGACGATTAAAAAAAATCCAAATCTGAGAAAACTTATTCCTGGAATTTTTCCAACAGATCATCATTTACTGATTGCTTGGACCATAAGTAGAGAGAACTAGTTGGTTTATAAAGCAGCCTCTTTCATTATGAGATCACTGTAGTTCTAAAAAGTTTTCATGTAATGAAATTTGTGTGTTTTTAAATTCATCTGTGATCTGGAGTTCTGTTCTGGAACAACATGTAATAACTCTTCTTCCTCTTCTACATGCTAGACTTTCACTTCATGTGTTTTAAAATTGTTTTCATGCATCATCTTAGTTTTTCTTCCCCAGGTTAGACACTAGTTTATTTGTTCAATAATTTTCACTTTATTAAGTGCTGGGTATTGAGCTAACATTGAATATGTACTAACCAACAAAAACAGACAGTGGTCTCAGCTCTCTTCCTAATACTTCATATTTTCTTTTGACTGTCATGATTGCAATTTAGTTTTTGTTTTTTTCATTATTCCTATTAATGTTGTTCAATTCAGTAATTTTTGGATTGTAAATATGTACAGGCAGTGGTGTCAGGTGATATTGAAGGGTAGAAACAAATAGTAGCCTCTGCCCTTAAGAAAACTAAACTTTATTTGGGACATGTACAAAAATAAGATCTGTTCTGGAATATGTTCTGGTTACTCTTGAGTACACAGAGGAATAAAGGTTAGCTCTCCCTCAGAAGAAATTAGGGAAAGCTTCTTCAAATAGGTCTTTGAATATGGGTAGGAGATAGGTAGATTGAACATTTCCATAGATGTGGCATCATGAGTAAAATCACGGAGGCAGTGATTCGTGGTTTGCCAGATAATCTGGGCTTTGGAAGTTAAAACCAGAAAGACTCATTGGGAGTAGAAAATAAGAAATATTTGAGTATAGATAAATCGGTATGTTTCATTTTTAAAATGATGCTTTATAATCATTCATTCAACAAATATTTACCTAGCGCCTAACATATATCAGGTACTGTTAGATACCAAATAAATTTAACATTCTTAAATTATAATGCTGTGATAGTTCAAATATTGCCCCAATGGTATTTATTTTTCCATGTTTGAAGAATAATGCTTTCCTTTCCATTATTTTGACCAAGATTTTTTTTCTTTTTCTTTTGTTTCTTTTAATCGATTTGGTCACAGTTTTGTCTAAGATAAGTCCAAAGCCTTTATTCTAACTCTTGAGGTCAGATTGTTTCAAAATTCAGGATTTTTCTGATTTTAGGAATATGATATAGTCTGTGTATCAGATATTAGATAAAGCATCATCTCCTAATCGTATTATTCAGACATTTTCTATTGTATATTAATATATAAAATTTATTGCTTCCAAGTGAATTTTGATGACAAATGTAGGATAAAACTTTCAGTTTTGGAAGATCCTGAACCTGAGAGGTATAGATAAAATATAGCTGACTTTTATTATGTGAGGTTAACTAAAACCCCACTCTTCCCACTCTATACCTATGCTATTTATGCCTTTTTAAAAATTTGTTTTTACTTAAGTGCAGGACTTCAGGCTTAGTAATCATCAGTTGTTGATTCAATTAATTGTTTTTTTCATCAGATGCATATTATGATTCTGTGTGTGCCTGATGCAGTCTGAGTTAATCTTTGATCGTCATACCTATTCTTTTTAGCTTTAGTGCTTCTGAAGTTTTCTTACCTGCAAGTTTTTATTTCAAGCCAATGTTGAAACCTCAGTGTGGCATCCCATGAGAGCCTTTCCTCATAGATGGACACTTCACAG
The DNA here is from genome assembly GCA_963573385.1 of Cacajao melanocephalus. Classification (NCBI taxonomy): domain Eukaryota; kingdom Metazoa; phylum Chordata; class Mammalia; order Primates; family Pitheciidae; genus Cacajao; species Cacajao melanocephalus. The sequence continues at coordinate 40,274 of CAUYLG010000360.1, read as the reverse complement.
TTAAGTGACATAACTGTGTTAAAAGCTAGAAACCTATCCAACAGTACAAACTAAGTTTACTACATTATTCCCAAGGATATTTACTAAATTTTGTTAAATTCCTTGCTGAATTTAAGATATAATGTATATTTATCTATTCACCCATCCAACCAAACCAACCACACATTCTTTGCTCAAGAAAACCAGGTAAGCTTGGCATGATTTGCTGTTTTGTCTTTCTGTTTCTTGTTAGTGCTTCTTTATAATTTTTGTTATTTTGTTTTAGACTGAGGTTTTATGTCATCAGCATATGACCTTTTCCCTTTAGAGAAGTCTTTGCCGCCCACATTTTTTCCCCCAGCTTTTCATTTCCAATGTTTTGCAAAGATTATTAAGAATATCTCAATGTGTCTGGGTGTGGTGGCTCACACCTGTAATCCCAGCTTTGGGAGGCCGAGGCAGGTGGATCACTTGAGGCCAGGAGTTGGAGACCAAACTGGCCAACATGGTGAAACCCTGTCTCTATCAAAAAATACAAAAAATTAGCCAGGCTTGGTGGGGCACACCTGTAGTTCCAGCTACTCAGGACACTGAGATGGCAGAATTGCTTGAACCCAGGAGGTGAAGGTTGCAGTGAGCTGAGATTGCACCACTGCACTCCAGCCTGGGCAACAGATCTCGGAGACCCTGTCTCAAAAAATAAAATCCAAATTTATGTCAACTCTACATCAGCAACCAGGTCTTCTTTATTTTATAGAATTAATTCCAATATAAATGTCCTGTCCCACACACATATAAACCTTAACCTACATTTTTTTTCCAAAGATTAAATCATAAAAATAAACAAGAAGAATTATTCCACTACATTAGTGAAATAGCTTTCTGTATATTATTAGGATAATTGAAGGGCCCCCTAGTTTTTTATAAGTTTAAAATATGTATTAGGAAACCATACTATTTTGGTTTCATTGTCTCTAAAGTGCTATCATACCTCCCTTCCTCCCCACCTCCCTTCGTCCTTCCCTCCTTTCCTTCCTTTCTTCCTTCTTCTTTTTTCTTTGATTCTTCTTAAATACATTTATTTCCACTATGCTTTCACTCTGTTTTGACAGTTTCTTATACTGCTTTATACATTTTTATATCCTAATTTTCAGTTGGCTTCTTTTAAACAAATGAAGCCTTCAGTTACCCTATTATTATACTCACAAGCACAGTAAATATCTTTATTGACAAAGGCAACTGTGTGACTCTGTGATATTTGTGCCAAAAAGAATCTGCAGCAATCAGAGGACACTTAATTATAGTAAATATTTCAGTGGATTTTTTAAAAGTCTCTAAAATAATGTAAACATAAAAATATTATCCAAAAGGTAATAATTATTTGTTTAAATAAAATCATATTTGCATGGGGCAGTGATGTAAACTGTATCGAGACTCTAATGTCATACAAATTTTATTTCCATTTTATAGAAAGAGCACATAATATTTCTTAAATTGCAGTTCTTTTGTGCTTCAGAGTATCTTTCATTTGGGGAACTTACAGTAATTTACCTATTCAGAAAATAATGACCCAGAGGCAGGAAGAGTATCAGGAATTTAGAGTATATTTGGCACAGATAATTTTGATGCATGATATTAAAATAGGATGATCTGCTTTGGTAATGCTTTATCTATACATGAGAAGACATTCGCAGCTCACTGTTACCTACTACTTACTGTGGTTATTTGGTAAAAAAATTAAAGTCACTGAACCTTATGGTTTTTACCAATTTAGTTTATATAGACATGGTTTATCTCATGAAATTACATGGAATAAAGAAAATTAAAATTTAGGGGACTAAGAGGCCCAAGTGGTAGTATCCCCTACTTCTCTGGCTGTTTTTTAAACAACTGTCTATCTATCTATATTTATATTTGCTTGAAGAAAGGAGAAAATTATTTGACCTCAGAGTAGTGTGTGTGTGTGTGTGTGTGTGTGTGTGTGTGTGTGTGTGTGTGTTTAAGTCCTGGCATAATCATTCATTGAATGAGAAAAATTAGTCCTGGAGTTACTTTGTTAGCTTTAAATAATCACACCTACAATTGGGCTCTAAGCAAGGGTGAAATCCTATTGTTTGCAAACTTACACCCCTAATAATCAAAATCTGATTAAATGAAAAACATTGAACTTAGACTAATTTATGAAAGATTTTATATCTTTAAGAGATGTCCATTGCCCTTTGAACATGTGTGTCACTTTTATATCAACAAATCTATCTTCTCAATAAATTAGCTAATATTAGGAATATTAGGAAATTTGTAAATAGCATTGTATCAGCTTAGATTAGATACATTGATTCCCTCTAAAAGAATTCTGTATGTATAGCAAAAAGTTCACTGGAACAAATGTTATCGTCTGTTAAGGTCAATTCTTTTTAAAAGAAACTTTATCAACATATAAATTGGTGAACATATTTTGCAAATAATTTTATTTTCCTGTGTTTTCTGTGCTCATAATGGTTTGTGTATGTATATATGCATATTTACTTTTGATTATGTTTCTTATGAAGTATTTGTACAGGTATACAAGCTGCATGTGTGTGATTATAAAGCAATTTGTACACTGTAGAAATTAGAACAGTTTAAACAATTTTTTTTAGTTATAGGTGGATGGAGTTCTATGTGTATTGTCAAGAAGTAAATGAGAATGCTTTCTCATACCTGATTTTTAAAGGAAGTAATAATGACTCTAAGAAAAAGGCAAAACAAACTTTATGCCACCTGGGAGACGATAAAACACAATTGTTTTCAGGTGGTGGCTAATGGTTCTAAATAATTCAATCTCTGCCTAATCAACAGCATGTTTTCTACCTAGGAAAACAATCTAGTCATTTATTTATAATTGTTTACTGCAGATTCTGCCTCTTGAGTCTCGAGTTCAGTTATATAAACAAATCAGCGTTCCTAGAACTCAACCCAGAGTCAGGCACATTTACTTTGTAAGTCCGGTCACGGTGAATTTCAAGCCAAATGCGCCCCTTTAATGGCTTCCAGGCCGCACCGGGCTCGTTTGCGGAAGAATCCACTGCTGAATTGAAGTCCTTGATCAAGCAATTGAAGTTCAGGCATAAAGTATCAAAGCCGGCGAGCAGTCTCCCGCTCGGGCCCTCTCTCGCCCTCCCTTCCGCGCGCCAGCTCCCGCCGAGGTGGCGGGGTCCGCGGGCCGCACGCCGGGCCCGGGCTTTGACTGCGGCGGGAAGTCCTCCGAGTCATGAATGTTTCAGCGCGGCGCGTGAGGTGAGGGCCGCGCGTCCAGGTGTAAGCTAGCAGGTTGTCGCTGACATCTGTTTGCAGCGGCGGCAGCGGCTTCCCCAGCCCGCAGCGAGCGTCCGATTGTCAGCGGAGGTAGTTGAGAGCGGCAGAACCGTTTTGGTCTCGCTCTCGCTGCCTGGAGGCCTGAAACACCAAAGGTAGGAGTAGGGGTGGACACAGCTGCGCTCCCAAACTTGCCTTAGGCACAAATAAGAGATCTAATGTAGTTTGACTCCGTTGCGGTGGGGAGGCGAGGACAGAAAGCCACTTCAGAGACAACTTAACTCTGCAACATCTGCCGCCAAGTTTCCAGGGAGTGACAGGGGACAGCAGGTACAGATCGAAGTCTCCACATAAACAACCTCCATTAAGCCGTGGACTCTTTTGAAGGGCCTCCATCAAACATGCCGGAGTCCGCAGCAGGAGTTTGTTTGGTTTTCAAAGCAGTGTTTTGTTTTTCGCAGTAACAAGGTAATTTATAAATGATGCATTACCATGCGTTCTCCTTTTTGATTTGAAAAGAGAGAGTTAGAGGAGCAGAAAGGCAAAGAAAGAAGAAAGCGCAGCACTAGTTTTGGAGTAGTTCCACAAACCAATTAAATCTCCAAGGAGCATCTTGGCTGTAATCGAGGTTATGTTAACCTTCAGACGGCAGGCCCTCCTTCACTAGTAAGCAGACATAAAAGTGTGTACACAGCAGTTGAAGAATCCTAGTAACACTCAAGTACATCCACCATTTGTTTTTAAACTTATAAGGTTTTTTATAACACTGAGGTGAATTTGAATTAGATTTTTTTGCAGACGGATATAATTTTTTAGTAAAACAAAATTTACACAATTGTATTGACTTGAATTGATTCATATTCATAAAGACTTCATCCCTATAGTTGCATATAAAAAATAAAATGTTTTAAGTCAGAAGTAAGCAAACATTTTCTTTTTGGGCGGTTCTCCTTCTCTACTACCTACATTGAGCCAGAAACAAAAAATTCAAGAATTTGTTGACTTTTCAATGGAAATACTGCAAGAAGTCCTAATTGTGCACATGTAAATGTGACATAATAGAATTGGTTAAAATATTAGCCTGATAAGAAAGAATTCCTGGGAATGGTAAGATAATAAAGATTCTATAGTAATGTAAAATATTATCATTGATGAAACTTAGGCTCCCTTTCTTGAGAAAAAGGAGAGCTGCTGACTCAGAAGTATCCTTTGGAGGGGTAAGTAGCCAGGGATCAATGGCCTAAGCACAGATGGTAGTATGTGGTAAAGTTTTTATGTCTTTGGTGAAATAAGCAACATAAATATTTTTCAGTATATTGAGGGGACTTTTGTCAGTTGTGCATATGAGATGTAATTTCATTTTTTGAAATGATTGACAGCGGCTTTTTCAAGAATGTTCATTCTGACAACACTATCTCAATCTTCCAAATTTTTAAGGCTATAGCAAAACCCACAAAAATATCAGAGAAGATAGGTTGCACAAGTTTGTTTAAAAGGGTGCAGAGAAGTCTGATAAACCTCAAAGGCAAAGGCTTTGGGCTCTACCTCTTGTTTACATCTCTAGTTTTAGATTTATGTTTGTGCCTTTCAGTCTCGCTTCTGAACTTTCAGGCTCAAACTGGTCTTGTCTTTTTTAGGGTGGCTTCTTAAGTGATTCCAACCTTCTCAAGATGGCTCTGTACTCCATTATGTTTACGAATCACCCAGTGCTCAGCACTCTTCAACGATGTCATCTTCAAATAGAATAAGCATCTGTATAGTAGAGATTCTGCGTCACACTCCATTGTGTTCTCATCACATTTGTGAAGTGTAACCATCAATGGGTCTTTCAGAGCAGATTGAAACCTTCACTCAATTGATCTGTTGCTTCAGATGTCTTCGTGCCTAGAATTATGCCGCTAATGACTGCATTCTTTAAAAAAATTATTAGCATGTATTTATATTGATATCCTGGCTACTCAATATTATTACTCCAAAAAATCATTATTTTTAAAAGGGACTACACTCTTAAATTTAGTTTTTAGGTTCCATCAAAATATTTTGTGCCATATAGCTGAACTTTGTCACAAATTTTAGGGTCTGTTAAAAAAAAAAACAAACCCTCTGTTGTAGCCTAATTGAGTCAGTCCTATTATACGTAAAATGCCCATGTATTTTTAGACATTTCCTTTTATATATTAAAGTGAAGAGTGGAAAACATAAAAATGTTTTAAAAATATAAACCCATTGTTTACCTTTTATTTCTGTAAAATCTGAAATTTGTTACAGTTTTTTTTTTTAGGGTAATTCCGATGCAACAAAGCTGGAAAATAATACCACTAGACTTTTCCATTCTTTATATTATCACTAGTATCTTTCATTTTTATTATCTTTGGCCTTTACCTTTCAGGGCATCTTTAAAATAACATCATATTCCGCTTAAATTAATGGAAGTAATTATCTTCAGTTTATACATATTTGAAAGATAAATTTTTGTTAGAATAATCCATTACATGAACATGCCATTATTACTCTTATCCCACTGACTGATTTAGGAGTGTGTGTGTGTTTGTGTGTACATATATATATAAAAACATACTATGGACACATTCATATATATATATATGAATATATATGCACTATGTGCACATATATGTATGAATGTGCCCATAGTATGTTTATAACTATGTATATATGTATATATTCTTATGGAACATATTTGCTCACTGTGTATATCATAAACTGTTTCAGTGGAAAATAACAAATTCATGAAATAGAATGCTTTTTGATAACATCTCTTAGTTTAAATAAAATAATCTCTTAATTAGGTATATAAATTGTCAAAGGTGTTGACTCAGTCTGATTCCCTGAAGCAAAATGCAGAATTTGCAAAGTTTAATAATTTAAATTAACAAAAAGTTTATTTTTTTTCAAAGAACCTATAAATAGAACTTGGGTACTTAGTTGTCTCCCCTCCCCATATGGGCATTATTTGCTATTTAGCAGAATCATATACATTTTATGTATTAATGTGTAAGTTTATATAGATATTCATCTCGATTAAAATCATCAGCAACCTTCTGATAAACAAAAAACAAAAAATGATTAGTGTAAATACCTCTTCTCAGTGCATCAATTTTAGAAATAAAACTTCTTTTCATCATTGTCAGTGAGCTTTGGCACCCTGAAAGAATACTTTTGGCTGAGTGTGGGGCTCACACCTGCAATCCCAACGCTTTGGGAGGCAGAGATTAGAGAATCCCTTGAGTACAGGAGTTTGAGATCATCCTGGGAAACGTAGGGAGACCCCGTTTCTACAAAAAATTCAGAAAAAATATTAGCCTGGTGTAGTGGCAAATGCCTGTTGTGCCAGTAAGTTGGGAGGCTGAGGTGGGAGGATTCCTTGAGCCAGGAATGTCAAGCCTGCAGTGAGCCATGATTACACTATTGCACTCTAGCTTGAATAAGATCCCATCTTGAAAAATAATAATAATAATAATACTTTTGAAATGTCTTGGCGGTCCAGGACTAAACACATTATTTTTTAGGCTCAACATATGGTTGTGATGTGATTTAATTGACATTAAATCATCCAATGGGGAGCAGAAATGTCAACACAGAAACAATTGTAACCTTTTTTTCCTGTTTTTTGATTACTTTCTATATAGCTTTTACATATTTTTTATTACAGAGGCTTAAATACATATTTAAATAAATTACTATAATTTCTAATAAATTACAAAAATCTACATTATTCTGCATATGTTACTTATTTTTAAATTTAGAGCCAGAAGACCCAGTCCAACGGAAGATGAAAGGCATTTTGTTTGTAGATAATGTGTTACTTAAATAGAATGCATTGTAATGGTGCCTTTATGTCTACCAGACCCCCATTTATAAGTTTAGTTTAAGGAGAGCTTCATAACTCAGTTAAGAAAATTGGCTTGAGTAGGAAGCTTTTATTGCCCCTTTATTCCTAAAAATGTACTTATAAATGCCTTTTCAACTTTGCTAAATATCTTTCATTTCATTTTTATTTATAAATAAAACACTAGGATTTGTATAACATAGTAACTAATATATAGTAGTATGCAGTAGTAATAATTATTTATAATCTCTAAGTAATTTCTTTAAAAATTTTTCCGTATCATCTTTATTTGTATTTTCCACTGATTGTACTCTGAATCAAATTCCAACCTCTAACATTTGAAAATTTTGAAACTGATATAATTTTGAAGTATAAAATAAAAATAATTTATTTTTCAAACTTTGCAAATAACAAAAAAAAAAAAAGAAGAGAAAAATAAACAGAAAATGAGAAAGAAATGAAAGAATACCAGTGGACATTTGTTTACCATTTTATTTTTTCTGACTTAGGGTTTAAAATTAACACTCTCTTAATTTCAAGTAATTACAAGAATGTTTTCCTCCTTATGCTTTTAAACAATTTGTAGAGTTGGGATAGTTTCTGCAAACTCATTGCTATTCCACAACAATTTTATTCTCTGATATACATCATCTCTTTCTCCTTAAAGAGCTCTTTTCACTTGGAAAATGTGGCAGAAAGATACTTTAGTTTCCGATAATGCTTCTTAGTAAGCAGGTTAGTGTACTGAAAATAATACATATATAAACTTTCATAATCATATCCAGTACTAACCCTACTTTTGTTTTGAATCATATTAGAGGTTTCTAATAGTTTTTTTTTTTTTAATCAAGCACTGTTTTTTTTCTAGAGCCATTTCCGAACAGGAATTATTTCTTAATAGTTAAGTATGAATTCAGTGTATTTTATTTAAATAGCTTTAAGGCTGAACGTAGTGCAGATTGGTGAGACATCACACACACACACACACACACACACACACACACGCATTTGCACATCTCAAATCTTAGTTGCCTAAAAGAGTTAGTAAGTCTGTAAAACATTTCATGAAACATTCAAATAGCATGTTTACATATATAGCATACAGATAAAAGTTCTAGAGTAAAGTGGGATTACTCTCCCATTATCTTTCTCTAATTCTTTCATTTCTTTCCCTTGTCTGACTTCCTAACATTGATTGAGACTTCCATTGCTTTGTCCTCACCATTAGATCATTAGACATCATTCTTAGACAATTTGACCTTCCTTCTTGAATTCCACTTGCATGTCTCTGAGAGCTTATATGAATTTTTCGCTTGGATGCCCTATTGTCACTACATTATCTGTGTTTAATGGGACTTAACCATTTTCCTCATGTATGTCTTTCAAATTTTAGTTATGTAATTTTTCTTTCAGTCATTTGCTCTATTCCTCACCAGAAGTATCTAAACTGAGGTCCACTAGACAAGAACACACCATTGTGGTTCCCACAGCTCAGTGAGCAGGGTCAAGATTTTAACTTTCTAATTCTGGGTACAGTGTCCTGTGCCATCAGATAACATAATTACCCTGTGATATGCGTGAGGTATTGATTTGAGGAACAAAATTTTGTATATTATTGTTCCTCTTAGTTTTATTATAATTAAAAATATAAATTATAAGTTAATGAATATATGCATTAGATCCTGGTGATTCATAAGAGAGATATCATTTGAATTTGTAGAATTTAAACGTTTCTGTCACATTATTTTACTACTTACAAATTAAGCTACTGAGAAAATTAAGACAGAGCAATTCTGAAATTTGACGAGTTTGAATTATTTTCTACAAAGATACAGCTAAGGATGCTGATACATAAAAAATGTTATTTATAGGGAGCTAAAATTAGTCATTTTGGATGATTAATTTTTAAATTATAATGACATCCATTGAACATTTTATGTATTATAAAAACATAACACAATCATTTTCCTTTAGTTTAAATTTTGAACAAATGAAGGCTTGTAATTTTTATTGTCTTTTTCAGAATTTTTTTTTTGCTTGCAGTGGCATTGTTTTCATATTTTAAAAACAGATTTGATCTTTATTTCATATTCAATTCAAGAAAAGTTTTCAGTGATTGGAATTCTTGTGAGAGCTGTATTTGCCCTAGCCAAATCATATATTTTAATATTAATTAATCTCTTGCTTAATCATCTGTGGTGCTGGCCTATATGTGGCTTATGTTAGCTCTGGGTGCCTCATTAGTCGAGTTTACAGAAATGCTGGCTCTTCTCAACGAACAGTGAGAAGAGAATTTAATTCAGTTACTACTCTCCGGAAGAGGTGGGATGGTTTTAACTGTCCTCTGAATCCAGATTTATGAACTAGTCTTACGCTCTTAACTAGATTAGTTCCTTTTCCATTAACTCCTTAAAGTAGGACAGCTGTCTGAGCTGTTGGTTGTAAATTTGCCGATGTCTACTTCCTTAATCTCAGATACAAAACGCAGCAAATAACAGGATCAAAGTTTCAGGACCTCCCTTTTTCACAGCCTGAAATGAGCATGGAGGGGCCAATGAACTGGAGATTGAAAATTTGTGAGGAAGTGTTACATTGGAGAAAAGGGGATGACTTCTGTCATTAATCTTAATTAATTGCCAAGAGTTTTAAATCTGAGTTATTAATACTGTTGTTAAGCCCATAATAAACTTTTCATGCTCTGGCATCAGGTGCTCTTTTGTGAGATAAGAAGTTTAGGAAGGAGAGGGGTGTGTGTGTGTGTGTGTGTGTGTGTGTGTGTGTTTGTGTTATAAAACAGTTTCATTTACATATTTCAAATATTTCCTTGAGTTGATATTCAGAACTTCACCTTTTGACAGTTACTGTGGGGCAGTTAGGAATGATAGACAAGTATCAATAAATTCAAATAAAATCCCTAGGTATAGCAGCAGCAGTAAATCTGAATAATATTACTTTCATGTTTACCAGCATACAAAATACTTTACTGAAGAGGAAACATCAGATTATGAGGTGATATAAAAGGAGAGAGAATCAAGAGCTAGAAAAGGAGAAAGAAAAGAGAACGAAAAAAGATGAAGAATAGGGAAGAGAGAGTATTTCAGTGAGTAATTTGCAGGCAATAGGAAAATGAGGGGTTATTTAAAAAATAAACTACAAATTATGTTTTAAAGTTGCATATTTCGCTATTGCAGCCCTAATCACTTGGAAGTAAACACACTGAAACTTGAGATGACTAAGCAATCTTTTCTTAAAATTTTGTTTACCTCCCCTTCCTCCCCCTGTTGCTGTTCCACTGATGTTTGTCCAGTTAATACCTTTTTACCATTAAGTGTATATTATTATTCTGTTATATTTTTCAATGTGAAATTGCAACTAACCATATTGTTTATGAGAATTGTGCCTATAAAAAATGGCTTGTGATCGCTCAAGAGGAAATCTTTAAAAAACAGACAAGGCTCAAAACTTCAAAAATACAATTTCCGGATTGTATCTCATGTTCTCTATTTATTTGAACAAAATGAAAAGAAAAGCTCCGTAATGAAAATATACAGCACACTGAATTATTTTAGTTTGTACACATATATCTTACCTCTGAATGACAGTGACGTAAATTTCAGTAGTAAAGTATAATCAGTGGTTTGGATATTCTTAAGTTTTCTACAAATTTAAAATCACAAATTTGGCTTTAAGACATATTATACTTTTCTTTTTGCAATAGCATTTTCTTCCTTTAATGATTATCTTTAAATGTAAGTAGGAAAACATAAAAATGAAATACTGTTCATTTGTTTCATTTATCAACACATTTGTTTTTTCACCTATTAATTAATTATTGGAGATGCAAAAATCTGCAGCTGTTAAGGATTTAGATTTTAATTTATAGGCTGTGGATAATAACAACTTTGAATTGGCTAATAACAAGATCCAAAGGAAGTTAGAATTAGACGCTTGGAGGGTTCTCAAATTTGTAAAAGGAATGGAAATAATATGTGTTTTTTCTGAGTAGCTTAGCCCTATATTAATGCTCTGCCTTTGTAGATAGCCTTTCATTATGGGCTACAAAAGGAATCACTTAAAAATTACGACACAACAGGTGTTATTATATGTGGTATAGCAGGTCAAATTGGTGGATTTGGTGGATTGTTAAGTGGTCAAGTGAATTCTTGGGTGAAAGAACACTTTTTTCCTAATATAAATCCACTCTGTTTCTTAGAACAATGATTTAGGTTCATTAACTAAAAAACAGGGATTCATGGCTTCAGCTGTTTTTCTTGATTTTCCAGGGGTCTCCTTCCTTGCTTCTCGGGAGTAGAAGCTTGGGTTTCCAATACTTCCAATGCTTGTATGAGAGAGATTTTGTGTGTGTGTGTGTGTGAGCGCGTGCACGCATATACTTGTGTGCGTGAAGATGTTTATGTGTCTAATGGAAAGTGGCAAGGTATTGTAGTTGTTGAGGGAACTCATAATTTCAGAAAAGGGGAATACACTTTCTTTTTATAGGGAAGAGTCAGCTCCAATTCAGCTAACAGTCACTGAGCACATACTATGTATTTTTAATTCTGTTATTACATTTTTTTCCTATCAATGCTGACTTCGGTGTCATATTATTCTCATTTTACAGATGAAGAATATGAGATCTAGAGATGTTTGATGAATTTCCCAAGGGTACATTGCTGAAAGTAACAGAATCTAGATTCAGAGTTAGGTTTTAAAATCCAGTGAGTGCTCATTATTCCGTGCTGTCATTTTACAGTGCAACACTTTATTCTTCTGCCTATTCAGGCAATAACTGACTGACTTAGGACAATTACACAGGTAGGGAAGCACTGTTAAAATTTCAGTTTTGAACCTCATTCTTCTGGCGCCTGGGTTATCAACTTTGTATCTGTGTTTTTGGCATGGATTCAGAATGCATACATATTACTCTATAATACACATATATAATGTACATTTAATTTCATAGGCATCTATGAATAATATTTAATGTTTAGAAGTGGCAGGACATTTCACAGCAAGTTTATACAGAATAAGGAATTTTTACATCGCAAGGGACCTTAGAAGTTGTGTAATTCAACCCCTTCCTATACTGCAAATGCCATCCCTAGTTCAGTTCTCCCCAGGAGGAACAAGCGTGTTCACAAGCACAAGAGGGATGAACTAGCTTATACATTCCAGGAATTTCAAGTTGCTTTTTGGGCTGTAGCAAGAGATTGGGAGCTGAGAAAGTGAGTTATGCAAGAGATTAGAGTCTGGGAAAATGAGTTATAGGAGGGAGGAAAAATTAGAACATTCCTATAGCCTTTGGTGGCATATTGGAGAAAACACTGCATTGGGAGTCAGGGGATTGGGATCTCGATACTGTCATTTATCAGCTTCAACCTGGCGCAAATTTTCTAATTTCTCTGGTCTTCAGTTTTCTCTTTTGTGTATAGAGAAATAAGTGATCACAAAGATACCTTTGAATTCTAGCAGTCTTTTTTTTTTTAAATCTGATTTCAACCAACCCAGCTCTATGAATATGGGATGTTTTCTATTGTCATAAGGGTATCCCCAAAACCCTGCACATTGCCCTCAGAGAGTAGGCCTTAACAATATTTGAACAGAATAATTCATGCAGGCGGAAATTCTAGCTTATTATTTCAAATATGTTTAAATTAATTCATACTTTTTTAGTAAATAGACATTTCATGAGGCCAGCAATAATGAATAAATATATAAACATTTTACAAGTTACTGTGAGACTAAAAAATGGCATATATTCTGCACAGTACTCGAAAACATGTTCAAGTGAATATAAAAATACTATGATTCTAGATCCATAATGAATATCTTGCTACTGTTACACTTTAAAATAATTATGAAAGAGAGTAAGGGAAATACAGATCTTAAGAGATCTGTATGTGTATTTGAATTTCATGCCAGTTTCTTGTCTTTACAAAATTTGTCTATTTCTCACTGATTTTCCTCTTCCAAAATAAGAAGAGATCAATGTGTGATACTAGATTATCTCCATTGTCATTTTGATATGCTGCATTTTGCTGCCTTGTATCACAACTGTAAAATAATTTAAACACAAGATATCATTTAATACTGTTATAAGCAAAGGAGTACTAACGTGTTCTTGTCATTAAATATATATGGACACATGGAATTGTTCTCCCGTTGGGTCACATTGAAATTGATTTTCTAACTTGACCTAACAATAATAGACAAATGTTAAATGAAAATCAATCACTTTTACTTAAATCAACTAAATACACTCATTTTATTAAGTGGCCTTTTTACCTACAGCTAACCAGATGACAAATAATACTTGTCTAGCCTCTGACCTCCAGCCTCTGACCTCTGAATGCATTTAAAAACCTCTCAGTACAGATTATGATTTTATTCTTATATGACATATTCTTTATTAATTAGATGAAAGTATATTTCTGATATTTTTAAATAAATAGAACAAAGTCCTGAATTAATATTGTTTCAATCCCAAATTCCTTTTTTTTTTTTTAATCTAGGGTCTTGCTGTAGTCCAGGCTGGAGTCCAGTGGCACAGTCTTGGCTCATTGCAGCCTTGAATTCCTGGGCTCAAGTGACTCTTCCACCTTAGCCTCCTGAGTAGCTGGACTACAGATGCCTGTCACTTGGCCCAGTTTTTAATTACACATTTTTAGGCCCTTAATATTGTAAATATTTCAAACATGTTACTCTACTTCTCAAAACAACTCACAGCAAACTAATTTTATTGCCATTTTAAAGATAACGAAACTGAGGCTTTAAAATGTCAAGTAAATCTGGACATGGTGGCTCACACCTGTAATCCCAGCACTTTAGGAGGCCAAGGTGGGAGGACCACTTGAGACCAAGAGATTGAGGCTGTAGTGACCCTGCACTTCAGCTTGGGCAACAGAGCAAGACCTTGTCTCAAAAACAAACAACAACAACAACTATATGTATATGTATAGAGAGATATCAAGTTGTTAGATTCATGCAGGTAGGTAGGTAATAAGTGATATTAACTCTGACTTTAAATAGGTTATTGAAAAATTTAGCTTATGTAAATTATGCTTTATGTTTCAAAGTTTATTGATCAGTTTTGCAGAAAATGCAGAGCAGTTTAGAATTTAGTGTTTTAGTTATATTAATAAGTTAGAGGCCTAGATGTTGAATTAAGAAAAATTTAACAATAAAGTTAAATTGAAAAGGCCAACATATAAATGGGAAGTACTAGTGGACTATTTATATAACATAGGAATGACTAGTGAATATTTAAATATAAAATATACAAAACATAAATATAAGTATTTTAATCAGTCATATTGTTGTAAATAGTGGAGTCAGAAAATTATTTGTGGATTGATTTTTAAGCACCTACAGATAGTATGCAGAGGCCAATACTTAAGAATAATTGTAAGGTTATATACTTTACTTACAAAAATGAAAATATAATTAGTGATAGAAAATAAATCAATATGTTAGTCTTAATATTAAAATAGATTGTTGTTCCTAACCTGTAAAACCAAAGCAAAAGGAGTTCTATCTGGAGGCTAAGATTGTGACAGAATCTCAGATTACATTTTTCAAATATCAAAGCTCTCAGATTTACTATGGAAAAGCCATTATTTTTAGTTTAGGATACTGTTGGAGCAGTCATAATTTGTTGTTTATAATTCCCTCTTAAAATCTAGTTTTCAGAATATTTCATCATTTTAGACTTCTATTAAATTTATTTTGAATTTACTGTTTATTTCCCAGATCTTTCTCTCTGAGAGCTTGAGCTCTTATTTTGATCTATGGAGCAACTGATTTCACTTTTCAAATTTATCCTGTGATCCATTTGAAAATAGTGTGCCCAAAGTCATCTTACAAAAATTCAACCCTGAAATGATTTCTAAAGTATTAATATCTCCTCAGGTACGTTAGTGAAAATTTGAGGAGATGGGCTCAGCCATGTTTTTTTTTAAAGAGAAATCCTTAGTTCTGGGAACTGAGGGTTAAGCATGTGAAGGTTGGCCTCTTCTTCAGTCTGCCTGCCTTCAACATTAGGTCTTGTGGTAGACACCTCAGTCCTTATTTTCCTTATTTCACATGGAGAGGGCAAGGGTTCTCTATGATACAGTTATCATAGAACTTGTTATTTTGATGAGGCATCTTGAAAGACTTTCATGTTGTGGCATCATAATATTATATAATATTTTGCTGAGAAAAAAATGTTTTATCATATTATAAGAAATAGTAGGTCTCCTTTATTCCCAGGGCATCATTCTTTGCACTCCCTGTTTAGTAATATAACTATTATTAATAGTAATGATAAGACAGTTTTTATAACTGAAGGCATAAGTAAAATATCCATATAAACTACATTTTAAAGCTTTTCATGCTGTTATAGCAGTTTTTCTAATAGTTTATAAACATGCTTTGTTTCTGAAATCTTATAAATAATAAACAAGTAAAACTTTGGATTAATTAATAGTATGCTGGGATGTTGGAAAACATGAGCATTTAAACACATTTCTGACTTTTCTAAACTTTTGGTGAAAGTATTTTCTGGTAAGATTAGACAAAGGAAAATGAGCTACAAGTTATCAACAGACTCTTAAGAGAAATACTTTTTCTTTAAAATGTCTAGTGAGTACTACATAATCTCTACCTGCTAGGAATTTATTGTGGTCTAGATGGAGTGAGGGATAAAGCAAAGCCTCAAAAATTTTATAATTCAAAGCAGAGCAAGCAAAATGGAATTAACAAATAAAAACGAGATGAAGCCAGTGTATGGTTAAGATGGATTCTAATTTCTAATTCAATTCTCTACCACTCTATGAGATCTATGATAGTACTACTAGTGACAAGTGCTGTGTTTAGAAGAAATATAATAATAATTTTTCTTTACATTCTTAGTAATACATATATGAATGTATTACAGATAATTTATGATATATATTATACAGCTAATAGTTTATATGTAAAATACCTAACATATATATATATTTGAAAACTCCACAATTATAATTCCACATCAAATAATTTTGGTGGTTTAAAAAAAATTTGCTGGAATTGGGGCATGAGAGGCATAAAATAAAATAAAATTAGCCATTCCTTCTTTAGCATTCACTATTTTCAGGCAGTCTTTGAAACCCCAAAATATTTAGTACATAGTTATCAACAAGTTTGTAATCTACCCAAAAGGGTAAGAATCCACATATACAATGTAAAATAATGAAATATTTGAACATCAATTCAAGGCAGTAACAGAAGAGATTACACAAAAGTGTTACCTAATTAATTTCTAAATAAATTATCTAGACGTCAATTGCTATTTGAGTTATTAAAGAAGAATTCTTCAGACCAAGAGGTAAGGTGAGGGTTTATAGAAGAAAGACTTGAGTTAATCCTGAAGGTTTGTAGAGGTACAGAAAGTAGGAACATTTAAATTGGTTCTGGGAGAGTGATTCAATTATTTTCTTTAGCAACTTTTGAGCTATATGTGGCGAAATAATAGGGAATAAATCTAAGTCCTGTTCAGTTTTTGTTGTTGTTTTTTGAGGTAGAGTCTCTCTATGTTGCCCAGGCTGGAATGCAGTGGTGCTATCTTGGCTCACTGCAACCTCTGCCTCCCAGGTTCAAGCAATTCTCCTGCCTCAGCCTCCTGAGTAGCTGGGATTACAGGCACCTGCCACCACCCCTGGATAATTTTTGTATTTTTAGTAGAGACAGGGTTTCACCATGTTGGTCAGGCTGGTCTCAAATTCCTGACTGCAAGTAATCTGCCTCCCTTGGCCTCCTAAAGTGCTGGGATTATAGGCGTGAGCCAACCAGGCCCAGCAAAGTCCTGCTCAGTTCTGGAGAATCTAGTATATTAGACTAGCACTTAGCAATTAATGTCCAACAAATACTGTTTGCACTGTTTCTCACCTTTAAAATTAAAACAAAACAAACAAACAAACAAAAAAAAAAAAACAAAAACCTGTGTCCTATCAGGCAAAAATCTTTTATTGAATTCTGTTTTCTAGTTTTGTATTAAGACTTCATGAAAACAGATTGCGTTTTTTGTTTGTTTTGTTTTCCTTTAAGTATTATCTTGGTGACAGGCAGTATACTCTTGGAAGGATTGAAGGTAAGAGCAGAAAGCAGCTGGGCTAATGCAGGAACCACGCTGTTAGGGCCCACATGAGACAGAGGACTCCAAAAGAATGGGACAATCTGAGTTGAAAGGGGGCTGCTAACAGGACTTGACTACTGTGTGGAGCTAGGTGTGTAACAGAAGAGAGGGAGAGGGGAGAGAACCTGAGGCTGGTGCCATGGAATTGAGCTTGAAAGAAAATACTAGAAATGCTTAGTAGAAATTTAGAAATACTGGATTTGGCAGGAAAGTCAGGCTTGGACATGCAGACTGAAGAGGCTTTAATCATTGAAACTGTAGAGTGTTTAAGAAACTGGGGATCAGTCTGGTCTACTTTAATAGTGGATATTTTCTCTCTTATGGATCAAAAGTGGCATCTACTTTAATTTTTTTAGAACTTTGAAATAACATCTTGACCTTTTCTTGGCATAATCTTGTTATTTTCCAATTCTTTGCCATTTTTGATAGCATGGAGTGTATACGAACTGAAGGATTGGAATAATCCACAATGGGAGTGGAAAGGGGAAAGAAGAAATAGTAGCTTTGGTTTGGAATATTTTGAAGCTGTTAACTTGCAACAGCTATTTTCATAGCTTCCTTCTTCCAAGAGATGTACTTTTGTAGCCACTGGAGATGTAGCCTTTTTTCTTCCTAAAATGATGGAGGGTTTTGTAAATTGACAAGGGTAATAACTAAGAGATGAGAATCTACAGGGTCTTATGGGCCATTGTATCTGAAAAAATGTATGTTAAATAATGAAATTTGTCAAGAATAGCACAAATAGTAACTATTAAATTCTTAAGCAGACTGCAGAAAAAGTATGAGTAGAGATGATAAAGGAGTTTTGAGCTGTATTAACTTTTTCAGAATTGACGATTCAGTGGTTTTAGGGTGACTAGTTTAAAAGAAGTGAACAGATAGTGAACAAAATAATAAATATTGAGTCAAAATCTTTTAGAGATGGAAGTTTTCTATTTTATAGACTTTATTATTCAAAGACAACACTGTTATGATAGCTGTTCTTGTCCCTTCTTAATCATAAAATTTCAAATATAATCATCAGTTATATACTTTATTTTTAAAATATTGGATGATAATAAACTATAGTCTTTGTAAGCAGATGTATTTGCAGCAAATGTTTGCAAGAATAAAATGAATTTACTAACAGAAATAATTTTAGTCTAAATTTGATCAACTTGTTCAGGGCAGAACTTGGCTTAGGAGAAAACTAAAATTTATTCCATACCTTCTATATGCAGCTATTTTACATTCCTTTTCTTATTTAATCTTAATATGAAGTAGGCTTTCCATTATGTACATTGGAGGTTAAAAAAAGTTAAACAGCTGGTAAGTTGTGACATTTATTTTCAGAGCTTCCTGACATCAAAGCTTCACTTGCATTGGAGTTAGAAACTTAAAAAGATAATCTATCAAGAAATAAATTCTTGGGGCATTGAAGACACTGAGATTTTGTGAATACATTTCTGTAAGCAATATTTACCATTTACACTTTTTTAACCTGCTGTATTAGCCTGTATTTTTCCAGGAAGACCTCCATAGTGATAAGGATTATGACAGTATAGTCACCCACCTGGGACAGTGACAACTGCTGCAGCTGAATCCAGTCCTTGTCATCATTAATGACCTGCATTTGACACTTTATCCTAGCCATCCTTGTTCAGTGTACAATGTCTTGCATTACAATAATTATTACCTGTCACCCTCTATTTAACAGATAGCTCTTGTTCATCCCAGACATGTAAGTGTCATGTTATAATGTGCCAAACCCATGTTATCTCTGTGTTCTCATCCTGTTTGTGGGTACTTGCATCCTCTGTCTTTCCTTTATTATAATGTTCAAATACATTTTATATCTAAATTGATGAATTTTTGTTCTGCCACTCATATTAAAAGGATTCTTCTTCTTAGTTTTATAATAATAGCCAGACATTTATTAAGAGGCAATATTTTCTGAACGTAAAGCGTGGCCACTGGATTTAGAGTCTCTTTATCTTGTTAAAAAATATTGGAGAGCTAAAGGAGAAATCAGAGAAAGGAAAATAGTGCTGATTTGAAGAAATGATGATGATGAAATGCAATGTGTATAAATCATATACAGAGCATATTATAAAGTCTACATTAAAAACTTTGCTTTAAGTTCAAGATCTAGGTTACCTACAGAGACTTTTCTTTGTTTCTCTGTTTCTGTTTCTCCTCTTCCTCCTCCTTTCGTTTCTCCTTCCCTTCTCCTTCTTTGCATTTAGTTTGAAAGAGACAGGAGACAGACAGGCAGGAAATTCACTAAGTTACTAAAGTGGAAATGGAAGAAACCTCCATCATGGTTTTAATCATGAATTTAAGTCATCATAATGGAGTATATTTATTGAATGGGTTTAGAAATTCTTTGTCTCAGAGATTGAAGGTTGAGTCTTTTTTTAGATTTGTATAATCTTTGTTTTGCTTAAAACTCTATTCATAGGCATCTGTTATGGTTTATTTTACTTAGGAGAGTTAATCTAAAATGTGCTTCTGAGTTTCTGTGTATCTTAATTTGACACTTTAAGAAAACAAAATAAGTCATGCCTGAAATTTGGAGTAACACATGTGTTGTATTTATTATGCGACTTCAGCCTTATTTTCAGAAGTTCAGATTCAAATGTCAGCTTTTTAATTTACCTGCTTATTGGTTTTGATTGTGTTCTGTAACCTCTCTGAGGCTTTTTTTTTTTTTTTTTTTTAACATTTTTCAACCAAGTCTTATCTGAACCACAGAACAGAGAAGATAATTTGAGGGGCTCTTTTCCCAGTTCTCTGAAGGATGCCACATAACTAGGACAAGCCTTCAGTGAGAAGTTAGGTTTTAATATATAACAGATGCCTTTGAGCACTTGGTCCTAATGTATTCATGGAATCCTGGTTAAGACAGGTGAGTGAGTTTAAAAAAACAATTCCATCTTGCATATTTTTGCCACTATTTCTATCATTAATTGAGAAAAAGTTTTGGTTTTGAAAGCTAGAAATGAGTACAGTCAACCAGCAATTTACTATATTACTCAGTGAAAAGGAGATTTCTATGAAGCTAAAATTACTTTCTCAAATACAGACCTTCTGGATAAAGTATAGTTTTATAACAGTAATGAAAAGGGAGGGCCAAAGTCTTGTTTTTACATGGGCTTATTCAAATCTGTATTTGTAAAGTTAAGTTTATGAATACATTATGTTTGGGAAGAAGTCTTTTCTAGAGTTTTATAATATTTACTGACAGTACTTACTTAAAAGTAGATACTAATTATTGTGCATGTCTGTACATTTTCGCAATAAGTTGTATTATCACTCAAAAGTGACCTTGTTAGGTGAGGAGGATCTAGGCAAAAGAGATGTATAGTGCCTCTTGAGAGCAAGTGGAGTGATGTGTATCAGGAGAAGACACTAAAGATTTATTGTCTGTGGCAAGGGAAACCCAGGTCTCTGCTTATGCAGTAAGTGTTTTTGACATTACCCACAGTAAAGGGTGATTGAAAACTATAGGTTGGAAAATGTTCTGTGAGAAAATGAAAAACTTTTTAATTTTTTTAACATTATGAGTTTATCTTGCTGTTTCATCCTTGTAGCACTTAAAACATGAATGATGTGCATGCCAAACCAATCTTTGTTGTGAATAGGACCTTGCTACCCAAATAATCAGAATTACCTCAGTAAACTAACGTGCAAGAACAGATTCAGTTATAAGAGGAGTTAGCAGTACAGAGCAGCATAATTTCTTTTTTCTTTCAATTTCATATTTTGCTTATGAAAACTTTCCTTCCTGTTGACATGAGCTAGTTTTAAAAAGGATAAATGGTTCATTTAGCCTGAAATTTGAAGCAAGAACTATTCTAATGGGAAGAACTGAAGAACTGGGAGTAGCTTCTCTCAGTGGTAAAATAGCTTTATCTGACTGGGAAGTGAGAACTTTGATTCATTTAATACAGCTAGGTTCCTGTTTGCTTCTGGCCAAAAGAAGCAGGTAGCTTGTACACAGACGAGATTGAGATCAATTTGGATTATTATCTACATGGACATTTAAATCTTTAGTAAGAAAAGATAAAGCATGGTTTCCTTTTGTTTTGTATGATATCTAGAGCCTAAGGTTTTAGTATTAGTACCCGTAGCTCATACGATATAAACTATATAGTATGTATATTTCTCTATCTTTAGGTAACAGCAACTATCCTAAACAAATAAATGTCTCCAATTAAAAAAAATGAAGAATTTGTTGATTCATCACCTATTCTTTTTTTTCTTATAAATGTTTTTTATTGACGGTGTTTTGATTTTCTCAATTTGATACAATATAACTGTAGTGGGTACGATGATGTGCTACCAGATACTCCTGCAGGATGGAGACATTCATTCCCTCACCTGCCAGAAGGGTTGGCTACTGACAATTTGCAGTTGAGTCCCTCTTCAGGAAATGCGCCTCCACCTAAGATTATAACTCCTGCCTGGGGCTGCTCATATTAAATGACCGATTGATGTGAGATTGCAATGGTTGGCCTCCTGCCTTAATTAAGAATAGCTTGAAAGACCATTCCATCTTCAAAGCTCACCTGGGATTGGCTGAGACCTCTGTTACAAATGTGACACAGTACAAATTCTCCTTTTGCCTTCACAGAAATGGGTTGTTTCTGAAAACTTACTCCATTAAACCTCTCGCACACAAATCTTCCTCTTAGAGTTTGTTTGAAGAGGCAAATACCCTAACTTAGTAATCCATGTTACGATCTTGCCAGGCTTAGATTCCAATTCCTGATTGTACTTTTTACTAACCTTGTGCCTTGGAGCAAATGTTCAATCTTTCTAAACTTCCTTTTCTTTTTTAAAATATTTAAAATGGTGATCGTTGTATAATAACACTTACCTCGCTTGGTTATTTGAAGATTAAATGAGATAATAGAGCATAAAGTTCAGTGACTAAAAGTTAGAAGATTTTTAATAAATATTTGTTATTATTAGTTTTACCATGCCTACAATTATAATTCCAAAATATGTGTCTCTAGTTATCACTTTCACCTTCATCTTACATTTTACCATTTTACATCTTCTACTTTGAAAAAACTTAATCTCTCTGCTTTCAGCTTTTTTTAAAAAAAAATTAGGATCATTATGCAGTGAGCGTATCTGGGGCATATATTTATGTGTAGGAACAATTGTGATGGCTACTGTGATGGCTAAAATACATTCGATTTAGATTCTAGTTGGTTTAATTTAGAGCTTTTTGACTCAATGGGGCTCCTTCATCTATTCTCATCATATCAGAGGTAGGATTACTAACTCTTCTAGAGAAATATGTCAAATTCATGCTATAAAAGAATTCTGACTGGCTGTGACACCAAGGTATCTAACAAAAACTGCGTATTTTGGTTTCAACTTGTATTGGAGCTCTCAAGTCAGAAAATGTAAAATTTCTTTCTAAGCTTGATTTTATGTTGTATAAACTCTCTGCTTTATTTTTTATGAGGTTTAGATAAGTTAGTACCTGTGAAACACTTAAAAGAGTGCCTGTGGCATGGAGTAAATGCATAAGAACTATTTCAGCTATTAATAACAATACATAAACAATCAGTGAATTTCTTCTAATAAAATGATGTAAGATGAATGATATTTGAAATGAAAATTTGAAAGCTGAAACTGGAAGGAGAATTTTAAAGGATAAGTTTATTCCAGAGTTAGGCTAACTATTGCTATATATTGAAATTTGGGACATCTTTCTAAAAAAAGAGATTTCCATATTAGACTTTTGTACATACTGCTTAACCTGCCTAGTGTTCTTCTATTGGGGAAGAAATTGCTGCATATTTGCTTTCTCACCATTGCCTTCAGTGAACAATCTTCTGTATAAGAAATGTGGCAGAAAGGAAAAGGAACATCATACTCATTATTTAAATAGCTCTGGTACAGAAGAGTCTATCTCCAATAAAGCTGTTTGAAATCAACCCTAGATTCATAAGTTAAATAATTCAGGTAATATTTTTAAAAATATGAGCTTTTCTGTTTCAAATGCATTTATGCTTGATATTAGAAAACTTTGAGTAGAAAATTGTGGTGTCATCAGGCAATTACAAAACAACTCTGTAATTTTAATTAAATTTCTTTATCTTCTTGTTCGCAGGAGTCACTTTGTATGATGAAAGCTCAAACTCAAGGGAGAAAACATTAGGCTAGAATGGAGATTCAAAAGGGCAGAAGAGTCTGCCAGCAGTGATGGACATGCTTAATGTATTTAAAAGATTAACGGTCTATTGAAATTAAAATTGCCAACACAAAGCATGTTGTACCAAACTCACAAATGTATATGTACCAACCATATGGGCTACAGCTTAGGCCAATGACTTACCTTTATATTGTGACAGGCATAGTATAGGCAATTTTTTTTAAATTGTGAAGGCTGAAAAAAATACCTTTGATTTGTCACACAAATTAGAAATATGCACTTAAGTACAAGAACTCATGTTCACATTTCCCCCCTAGCAGTGCAGTATATGTTTTTGGTGTTGTGCCAGAATATGATACTGTAAAAATCTGAACATTTTTCTCCTACTGCAGCAGTTTAAAATGGTCTTGTGATTTAATGGTTTTTAATGAGTATAACAGTAGTAATTATTCCTATATATATTATAATATATTAGTCACCATGGATAACAAAGTAGCAATACTTAAGGTAATGTGCTACTTTTTCAGCATTATTTAAATTTTTCTGTAGGGGCTGAATTAGTTATAGAGAGCTTGGCATGAAAATGCAGAAGCATTGAGAGTACATTTAATGGGCTTGAATTCTAGAGCTCTCTCCTCTTTTCTGCCTTTCTGTCACTGTTCTGTGCTTCACAAAGATATCCTCTAGAGTAAAATATTTTGTAATTTGTATGAGCAGTACTACCGCTGACATTAGGCTTTGTAAAGCCTCTGGCAGGTTTTAATTAGCTTGATTCAAACTCAGAAATGAATGACACTCTGCCTTCAGACTTAGCAAGAGAACTTGCCATTTTCTTCAGTGTTCTCCTTTCCTTTTGACCATCTTTATCTCAATGGTCAATAATTATGTTTATAGTCAAACGCATAACTTTTGCAAAGAGCTGAAATATCAAATTCTTAGAAATGAGGAATGGATAGGGCAGTCATTTATGATTAAAAACAAGATAAAGCAGTAACCAGACATCAAAATATCATTTCTTGTTTCTGCTTAAAAGCAATAAATTATTTATACTCTTAGGGGATTTAAAAAGCACTAGCACAGTGCTGGGTACATAATTGATGCTCAATATATACATAAGCATTCAAGATGTTACCTTGTTAGTGACATAACATTTTCTGATTTATTTCCAGTTTAGATAATGGAACAAGTCTGTTTGAGTATGGCACTATACCCTGATAGTCAGTACCTCTCTCAGGGTAGATACAAGTTGCAAATTAGAGTTGGAAAAAAGTGGCCCAGGCAAGTGGCAGGAAAAGTCACTTGGCAGATAAAACATTTTCTGTATGTTACAGTGAAACTTTCAATGAAGATAGGTCTAAATGCAGTTAATCAGAAACCAGCCAAACTAGCCCCTAAATATTTATGGATATTGCAAGCATTCTTTCAAAAAATTTTTCTTCTGCTCAATTTTATGCTGTTTTAGATGATTAGATGTAATTGATTTTCAAGGAACTTAGTTGAGCCAAATGTGAATCTTTTAAGTGTTTTTCTGTTACTAGCAATTGCTTCATTAAGAATGTGAAATGGGCACCTGGTTTTCTTAATGCTACTGCTGAGAATACAGCAATTGATTCCTATTTATAACTGAAATAAAAGCTTAATTTAAGTTTATGAGTTTTTTTAAACTATAAAATTAAGGCTAATTCATTTATTTATTTTGATTGAATGACTGCATAATCAAGTATCCATTGTTTGCTTTCTTCCTAGCATTATGCAAATGATAGAAAAAATAGAAAATATAAGTGTAAGTTTTACCATTGTGTAGTACTAGGTAGGAATGATTATAAACACAAAAAGGTGATTATAACCCATGGTGCAATTAATAATTAGAACTTAAAGTGAATTAAATATTGTGCAATAATTTTTAAGTTAATTGCTTTCTAATTATTTCATGTGTTAGTCTTTTCTTCTTCCCTATCTTTTAGGTTTAATAAAGGATTTTTTATTTCCTTTGCATCATTTCCAGTCCCTGAGACCAACTTGAATACTGTTGAGATATTTCACGAATTCCTCCCATCAGCAATTATACCTGAGCTTTTGTGAGAACGTGAATTATCTTAAAAGAAAAGAAAACTTTTATAGAATTAGAAAAATATAAGAATATTTTGATTGTTCATTTAGGTTTTGGTTGTGAGATAAAGGAGAAAACATCTTGTGTAGGAAGTATCTAAGAAGAGTTCTAAAGCAGTGCAACCAGTTTTAGTGCTAGGTTGTGAAAGAGAATAGTAATGGTTTTGAAAGAGGGTAGCTAAGCTCTGATGACAGAAGGTCTGAAAATAAGATGGTTGAATAGCATTATGTCATTTAAAGTTTATCTGAATCAGGATCAATTAAATATTCTGCAAATAAGAATGGCCCTGCAACTAATTACATTATTTGTAGTACTTGTTTAATAGTGATGGTTAAAATATTTGAACCCTTTTAAAAAGTGGTATTGTAGTGATAGTAAAAATGATGTGTAGTTACTCTCTGCATTGAGAACTATGAATAATATCTCACAATTAGAATATATGACCCCTGGCTAGAGGTTGTACCCATGCTAAATCCTAATTAATTCCATTTCCTTACAACTTTGGAATGGATCATAGTTCAAGGAGCTCTTTATTTTTTGGAACAGGCATTTATTGTTTCAGAAGACAGATTCTACTGGGAGCGAAGTCGTCTCCTGAGAGTACATTAGTCCAAGTGTCACTCTAATATAGCTGTTCAACAGCTGGACCACAATAGAAATGTACTACATTTTATTGCAATTGATGTGAAATATCAGTGTTCCTTCCAAGCACAAGTAGCCAACATACACACAAATGGGCACAGCTAAACATGGCTAATTCATCTTAGATTTCCAAGTCCTTTGATTTAAATAAAAAAGTGTTTTAAAATTTCTTCACATTACAGTATCTGTAGCCAAATGAACGAGACTTTCTTCTCACTGTCCCACATGCCTTAGCCATGCAATTATGTTAATAAATGTCAGTGTACTATCTTGCACTTTACTTCCTCTTATTAATGTTTTGACTCAGGCTTCACCCTAGTTACTACTCCTTCTGGTATTTTCTGTAGTTTTATGACCCCTTTTATCCAGTTCAGCCAGCCTTTGAACTTCTCTTTTGATGTTCAGTATTTTTCTCTAGACAGTCTTCCCCCAATTCTTTGTCACTAATTTATTTTCATATTTGTGATCCATAATATACCCCCTCAGGCTTTATGTAATTTGAAGAACGCTGTTTATAGTTGAGCAAATTATGACCTGCTTTAAAGTGGAAACTGAGGGAGTAATGGAGAGAGTGGAGGTGGGAGACTGCTGAAATCCAGCCTGGAGGAAAGGGTGCTTTTTCTAATTGGCAAATGGTAGTGCTTTTAAAAAACACTGGGCTGAGCATGGTGGCTCACACTTGTAATCCCAGCACTTTGGGAGGCCGAGGTGGGCGGATCACGAGGTCAGGAGTTGGAGACCAGCCTGACCAACATGGTGAAACCCTGTCTCTACTAAAAATACAAAAATTAGTTGGGCTGATGACGATCATCTGTAATCCCAGCTACTCAGGAGGATGAGGCAGGAGAATCGCTTGAACCTGGGAGGGGGTGTTTGCAGTAGCTGAGATCGAGCCATGGCACTCCAGCCTGGGCTACAGAGTGAGAGTCTGTCTCAAATAAATGAATTAATTAATGAATGAGGGGGTCAGTAATGTGATTTTTAAATGATCCACCTTGTTAGAGGGCATGTACTTTAATATAAGGGCATGTTACAAACCTATCTAAAATTTCTTAGCAAAGGCCAGCACTATTCAGTTGTTTTCTTAACAAAAGGCCCAAAGTCAGTTCCTGAAAGCTGACAAATCTCTTTCCAATGCCTAGTGTGTATCCTTCATGAAAGAACTACTGAGTAGACAGATTTTTTTTTCAAAAGTTGACTACTTGGAGGAGTTTTATGTCCTAACATATTTTTTAAAGTTTTATTTAAAACAAGTCCATTTATTAAACTATTTGCCAGTTCATATCTTTTAGACAGAAATACTAGTAATGAATGGCATTTATTTAGTGTTTATCATGTATCAGGCATTATGCTTCATGTACATTCTCATAATTCTAGTAATCCTCTGGTAAGCTGCTATTGGGTGAAAAAGATGTATTTATTCAAAGTCAAATGATTCTTAAATTATAGTTTGTTATGTTTTCTTATTTTTTTTTTTCAGACAGTCTTGCTCAGTTGCCCAGGCTAGAGTATGGTAGCATGATCTTAGCTCATTGCAACCTTTGTCTCTGGGTTCAAACAATTCCCATGTGCCTCAGCCTCCCAAGTAGCTGGGATTACAGGCATGTGCCACCATGCCAGGCTAATTTTTCTACTTTTAGTAGACTCGTGGTTTCACCATGCTGGGCAGGCTGGTCTTGAACTCCTAGCCTCAAGTGATTTGGCCGCATTGCCTCCAGAAAGTGCTGGGATTACAGGCATGAGCCACTGCACACGGCCAGATTTGGTTTTAAAAGACAACCTACATTCTTGACAATTCCTGTCATCCTATTCAAAAGCATTGATGGTCATTTACTGATACTCTTGTCACAGGAACTCTATTTTATTGCTTTTTACCTATACATTTTTATATGCCACAGCTTATATCTGAGGAAAAAATTCAGAATTATGAATGGCTATTCATAATATCTAACAATAGAAACAGTTTCTTCCAACAATGTCTTTCTTCCAACAATATGATTCAATGGTGAGATTACAATGGATAAAAGGTAGCTTCAGATTTTTTGTGTGGAATGAGATGGAGTAAAACATGCAAATAACTAAGGTGGTTTTTTTTTTAATTACAAAACAAATAATATATATTAAAGAAAAATTACAAAAGTTTTCAAAGAACAGAGAAGAAATAATTGGTACCTGATCTTTTTTCTGAACCTGTTTTTTAAAACATAGTTGAACCCATACAATAAATACTGATTTCTGTCCTACTTTTAAATTGTGTCATTATTGGTTCTTATATTATGTAGTTTTGATGACAGCAGTCACCTAACGTCTTACCAAGCAGATTTACTATAGTCCACTTAACAGTCCTCTGTGTTCAGATATTTAATAGTTTTTCACAGTGGGAGGGTGCCATTATAATTAATGCAGCAATGATTACTTTTATTTAAGTTGGAGTATTGTTAAGGAGAAAATAAATAGGTTTATGATGGAGAATTTAGAAGGAATATCTTTTTCCAAGAAAAATGTGTCACTCCTTTATGCCACTAAGGAGTGATGAGCCACTTAATTAATTATGCAAGGGAATCATTTCTGCAGTGTGGTTGCTACGCTCCTGCAATGCCTCCTTCACTAATCTTCTTGTTCTCTGTAGACTGAATCACATGCTAAATTTTTAACTCTTTTCTCTTCTTGCGGCCACTCTTCAAGAAACAAACTTTACTATGGGATAGATGCAGGCAAGGTTATGAACAAGAATTAATTTTATTAATATTTTGCTTGTATTTAAAATTTAATGAAACATGCATGTTTAAGGCCTTTGTTTGTTTACCTATATGGTGTACATGTGTTGGGCATTCCAATTAGAGTATAGTAACATGACCTGGTGTCCTCAGGATAACATAGCAGTATACAATAAATTCAAATGTATATTAGAGTAGTGTTATTTAACATGTAAGCATATATTATGTATGAGTGCCTGTATTCATCCCTTCATTTTCTTTAATATTCATTTAATTGACAATTTATTACCAGTCACTGGGAAGAATCGGTGAACAAGATATATCAAGTCTCTCTTTTTGTTGGGTTTACCTCTAGCTCAAGAGGCAGATAAAAAAAATTCAGAATACCCATGGAATTTGAAGTAATTTGAAGAATGATATGAATGAGAGTATCTGTAGGAGGCATATTTTGGTGCATGAACTGGCAAATAGGGATCTCAGGTAGCAAGTGCTATATAGAAACAAAATAAGGAAATTAAGAATTGTTGGGCAGAGTTTGTAGCTATTCAGATATACATGAATAATTTAGTGTGTTCTGACAGCTGCACAAATTAAATTATCTACATTTAGTATTATTTCTAAGGATATATCATTTATCTAAATACCATCTAAATTAATGCATTTGTGGCAAATAAATTAAATATGCTCATTTGCTTGAGAATTTCTATTGTTGATCTGGGAACAGACAGTGAGCTCTCACAGTTGCAGCTTTAACCTTGCCAATCACAGACTTCCTGTAAGTGCACTGCGTTATTTGGAACCTTTTCGGGGTTGGCGTTGGCATTCTTTTGCTAGATTACATTTATGCATTAGTGCCATCTGTGCCTGCTGCACCTTCTGTGAGTTAGCCCTGGCCAAATGACTGGCATTTATCTGGAAGTTGGGGAGGGGCAGTGCTTGGGGAGAAAGAGAGAGACGAGAGAGAGAGAGAGAGAGAGAGAGGAGAAGAGAGGAAATCCTAGAACATTTTACTCACTGTTGGCACAAGTGGAATTTAGGAAAGACACACTGGTAAGCACAAAGTATTTGCAGCTGGTCTCCCTAACTTACACCCTTATAAAGCTAACTCTATTCATTTGCTCTCTCTCAAAAAATAAAATATAATACCTACTTATTTTTAGGCAGTGGTGTGCAAAAGAAATTAAAACCAAACATTTAAATAAGGAAGTACAACAAAGCACATTTGCAAGATTTTCAAGTTGAGCAAAATTATGTACACAATTTGACTACATGTGCACTTATATGGCAAATATACATAATGTAAGGTTTGATTTAGTTGATTCGATTTGGTAGACCACTTGAATTGCCCTTTGTTTTGATACATATGCTGAAATGTAGACTTAATAGTACAATTCTATTTAGGAAAATTGTGGCTATATTCAACATATAATCAGGATACTGAGTTATTCTGTAGAATCTTCTGGGATTATATTATTTTAAATTGTACTGCAAAATAGATCAACAACTCTCATATCTATAATACACTCTAGAGTTATAAGTGGAAGTAAATAGAAGAATGATTCTCTGATCAGTATAAACAGATGTTGAAAAGTTTTAGCTCATTTGTACTATATCTATTTTTATCTTATACCTACTTTTAGTGTGCTTGATTATCTGGTTTTCATACTGCTTCCAAATTAGAAGCAGTGAAATAGAATTGGGGTAGAGGGGCTGCTAAAGATAGGTACTATGCGTTACTGAAAGGTAATAGTTGCAAGGAAAAGAAGGAGAGAAAGACAGGACAGACAGGTGACCCAGACAACACTGCAATATGGGATCATTTAGTGCAAGAAGAAACAGCTTCTTATTCCCCTGATGGACTACATCCTGATAATCAGTGTTCGTAGTTATAAAGCTTTATCTTGAGTATGAAACATGTGCATGCAACTCATTTTAGGAAGATGGAAATGTGAATTTATTCTTGAAGAATTCCATCCAAAATGAAAAATATGTAGTTTTAGAGCTTAATGTAGTTAATCCACAGCTTTCCTTGCGTACTAGCTTGTATTGTACTGTAGGTTTTAGGGATCAGAGTTCACTTTCTATGGTCTCAAGTAGTTAAGGCTACTCTTACATAAGTTCTCCTAATATATTTTATATTCATCTTCATAATGCATTTCATATTTAAATAATGCATTTAATTTCTTTATTCCCACTGGATGTAAATTTAATAAAGTTAGGCTTTTTTCCTGTTTGTATTTGATAACATTTTATTATCTCTAATGTAATTTTAAAAGATCTATATGAATATCGTAGACATAGAAGTTTTTGTTCTATAGTGTTTATGATTACGGGTGTTGAAAGTTGATTCTTCTGGGTGCAAATCCTGGACCTGCCATTTACTTGCTAGGAAAATTTGAGTAAATGACTTGCCCAGTCTGAGCATCAGTTTCCTCATCTATAAATTCAGTATAATAATACTTATCACAGGACCATTGTAATGATTAAATGGTTCCAGAGCTTATAAAGCGTTTAGAGAAGCACATGGGGTATAAAAAGGACTATAGTGTATGATAGTCATTATTATTATTGCTATTGTTGTCAGAAAACATATACATGTGGAACTTAGATGGTTATAGTTCAAATTATACTTTAAAAACTGTGTGTAACTCGTTTCCCTGCTTTACTATTTTTTATATATTTACATATATATCAGTTTGGAAATGTCTTCAGAATCACAGTGGTATTGTTCTGTTAGCTGTACAGGGAAAGATGCCATAATGTAAAATGCCTAGGGGCCTATCTCAACTGAGAATCTTGTCCTTGCAGCAACAGTAAGAACAGCTAGCCACAACTTTATTCTTTCTCTTCTTTCACTGACAACACTCAGAATCTTTACTTTTTTATTTTTATTATCTGATGGCCAAGTCTGTGAGCCCAGTAGTGATCATCTATTTCCACTAGATTGCAGAGTGACCCCTACTAGGGCCAACTGAAACGGCTGAAAGAAGAGGGCTGGTGAGAAAATAGCAGTTGTTTTGCCTCCCACTCTCAATTATTAGCATGAGTGTAGTCTGAATTACTTATTCTCTAATTATTACATAGAGTTAAGATTTTGTTGGACCCTGTTAAGCATTCTCTTAGGATTAGGATATAATATTGCTGTATATATATATATATATACACATATATCTATATATACATATATATATATACACACACATATATATATAGCAATAATTTCTCTGTACATGCCCTAATTAGTTTTGTTATGTTAAAATGAAGTGACTGCATGACAAATAAAATAACTATAATATATATGTATTTATAGATAGCCATGTATTAGTAATTTATAAAAAAGATTATCATAACTTTTAAAAGAATTTAGTAACTTTTTTTATTTAAACACAAATCTTTTATATCATTTTTATTACTGGCATGTAGTTTTTTTAAAATTTGTATATAACTGGAATGTACCTTACTCCATTTTATGAATTATGATAATTTTTAGTTGATTTAAAAATACCATAAATAATGGCAATATTTTTATTGTGGTAAAATATGTAAAACATAAGACTTACAGTTTAATAACTTTTAAATATACTATTCAGTAGCATTATGTACATTCAAATTGTTGTACATCTGTCACCGCTATCCATCTCTCTTTTTCATTAACCCAGACTGAAACTCCTTACCCATTAAACAATAATTCCCAATTCTCTCCTTTCCCTAATTCCTAGTAACCACTCTTTTATTCTGTCTCTATGAATTTGAATATTTTAGGCATAAGTGAGATCATACAGTACTTGTCCTTTTGTGTCTCGCTTATTTCACCTGCCATACTGGCTGATGGTTCATTCATGTTGTAACATGTATCTAAATTTCATTTCTTTTTCAGACTGCATAATATACTTCATTGTAGGTATATGCCACATTTTATCTATTAGTCCATGGATAGACATTTGAATTGTTTCCACTTTTTGACAGTTGTGAATAATGCTTCTGTGAATATGAGTGTACAAATATCTGTGTGAGTTCCTGCTTTCAATTATTTTAGGTATATACCCAGAAGTGGGATTACTGGATCATGTAGTAATGCTATGTTTAATTTTTTGAGGAGCTACCATTCTGTGTTCCACAATGGCTATACCATTTTACATTTCCACCAGCAATGCACGAAGATTTCAATCTTTCCACATTTTTGACAACACTTGTTATTTTTTTTCTTGTTCTTTTTGATAATAGCCATCCTAATGAGTGCAAAGTAGGATAATAGCAGTTATTTTCAACTTCTACTTTTCTCTATCTGTAAACAGATAATATGCATTTTTAAAAATTGTATTTTATTGCAAATATTTAAGGTTTTAATATACACATACAGACAGTCCTTCTTATCTGTGGGTTCTACCTTCTCAGATTCTATCAACTATGAATTGAAAATATTTGGGAAAAATAACACTATAACAATAAAAATAATACAAATTTCTAAAACATACTATAAACTATTTGCATAGCATTTACATTGTATTAGATACTATAAGTAATATAGAGATTATTTAAAGTATATAGGAGTAAGTATGTAGGTTATATGCAAATACTATACAATTTTTATATGAGAGACTTGAGCATCTGCAGATTTTGATATTTGCCAGGTCGGTCTTGGAACCAATCCCTTGTGGATACTGAGGGGCAACTGTACATAATGAAATTATTAATACAGCAAAACAGATAAACATATCCATCACCCTCCATAGTTACTGTGCACACATGAGTGCCTGTGTGTGTGTGTATGTGTGGTAAGAGCTCCTAAAATCTACTCCTTTGTTAATTTCCAGTATATAATGCAGTATTTTTTGTTACTCTTTTTTGTTGTTTAGATTTTGCATGTAAGTGAAATAAATAGTACAGTATATTTTTCTATGTCTGTTTTTGTTCACTTACTACAATGTCCTTCAGATTCATCTGTTGTAAATGGCAGTACTTCCTTCTTTTTTTCAGGCTGAATAATGTTATTCTAATATACATATGTATATGTCACAATTTGTTTATCCATTAATCCACAGATGGATATTTACATTGTTTCCATATCTTGGCTACTGTGAATAAGGCTGTAATCAGTATGGGACTGCAGATGCCCATACAGTTAATGTGCATTTCCAGCTTAGGTATTTTGCTTGGCATAGGTATACAAAGATAAAGGACTTAGATAATAAGTTACGGTAACTTCATAGCAGATTTCCTATATAAGCAATGTAGTTGGACTTCTTAGTTTATTCAAAAATACCTACAGATGTGATACATTCAGCTGTTTCCACATTTGATGAAATAGTTTTTAATAATAGTTACTTTAATATGCAAGTCTTTATAAACCTTTATAAATTTTCATTTTTCTTTCTAAGCTTAAAATCAGGTTTCTTTATTTGCTTTGATACAGCAATCATTTTCCTCCTCATCCCACCCATGTAAGCTAACACAACCTTCTAAGTAGAAACTTTGACCAAGTGTGGTTTATGAAATGGTAAGATTAGAGCTAGAACCTTCTGACATCAAGTTAGGCACATTTCCTATCTCATCGATAACATGGTATAACAAACTTTTTATAGAGATAGTTGGGATTGCTATGTTTTGGTAAATTGAATATCCTGGTTAACTAAATTTCCTCATAAACGTACACAATAACATATGAACCAAATATAGGGTTTTAATTCTTAAAGATATTGGATACAAATTTTTATTTTAAATTATTTATTGATTTATTGAATACAAACTAATCACTTAATTCAGCAAAAACTTAATAATCTAGAAAGTTTGTCATAGCCATTATTTTGAATATCAATTTCGGTGTACAATTATCCCAAGGTAAAGAGCATAGGACATTGAAGTCATTGTTTAAGGATACACTGATTGATGGTAGATGTGTTCCAAGTCCACTTTGTCAGGTATAGTTTGTCCTTTACTCATAAATGTGAAACGCAACTAAAGAAAAATGCTTTAAAAATTTTTCGTGTCTGAAGAACAACTGAATGATGCTAAAATTTTCTTTGTCAGACTTTGGTTGCTTAAAACTTACCTTGTTCATAGACACCACCTCTGTGATAATGCAATTAAGTAGATAGATGAACGTTGTTACACTGGTAATGCTCAGTGGTTACTGCTAATTAATTTATTCACAGGCTGATTTGTAAAGGTGTTATTTTTAATGTCACTCAATAAGAAGTGACCCCAGTCATACAAAGAGAATGACTCTCTTGATATAATCTTTTTAAAACTGGAAATAAATTTTGTAGAACCTGAACAATTATAAACCAACTGTGGAAAATGTAGGTCCTGAAAATTAGTATTATTATAGCAAAGAGATTATGTTTTTGTTAATTTTGAGTCTCAATAACCTTCCTTATATCAGGTTACTATAAAGTAATACATGTATATGATGTTAGCATTTAAACCAATATTTGTGCCTGGAATTCAAATTTGCTTTTTCTTATTTCCATATGCTCTATTTTAAATATGTTAAATTGTATATTTAAAAATAGAAGTACACAAGGAACCCACATAAAAATGTTTTTTTATTATCAAAGGCCTTAATACCATCATCATTGAAAAAAAGAAAAAAAAAACAAGAAAGAATGACTAAAATTTCAGTCTGTAAAACAGACTTTTAATAGCACCAAATAGAATGAACATCTGGCTTGCTTTTTGCAAGGTGCATTGATGTTGTCAGAAGAAACTAAATAAAAATGCTGATACAGTTGTCCAGGTTTTGGGTTTGCCAGCACAAGAATATTTTATTCATTCAGCCTTCTCTAAGTTCAGAAGATTGGTGTTGACTTTGATGAAAAAATACAATGATACATATTTAGAATGACTGATCTTTCACGTTTAAATCTAAAAAATGTGCTGCTGCAGTTGGATTTTTCTCAGGGATGCCATTCAAACAAAATGTTACATTGTCATCTCATATAGCTTTTCTATCTGTAATGATAGGATGTTAGGTGAGAGTATGACAGTTCAGCACAATTTTTATTATGGCATTGTACTGATACATGACAGCTAGGACTTTTTTTGTTTGTTTCAATCACCAAAGATGTATTTTCAAATGAAAAGATTTTTGAAATAGAATTTTAGTTGTATAACTTAAAAACTATAGCAGAGGTTAAATTTTAAAGGAAGTAAGCATTGTGAACACTAGATTTTTTGCAGTTTCTATACTTTTATGTTCTTAATGCTAAAGAATCTCTGTGTTCTAGTCCTGCCATGGCGTTAGTAATTTTTCTAATCTCTTGCCAAAAGAAGAACAAATCTGACAATGCAATAGAGATTAAGAACTTTTTCATTAATTTTAAAAGTGCTATAATAATTGAAATTGATTTTTCAAGTTACGTTTCATTTCCATTTACTTATTTATTTTAGACACAGGGTCTCTGTCACCCAGGCTGTAGTGCACTGGTGTGATCATAGCTCACTGCAGCCTCAAACTTCCGGTTTCAAGCAATCCTCCTGCCTAGGCCTCCCAAAGTTCTGGAATTACAGGATTGAGTCACTGCACTTGGCCTCTTTAATTATTTTAAATAATGTTTTTAACCTTTTAAAAATTCCAAATCTTTACTTGTTGATGAAGTACCCAGTACTTAAACTTTTATACTTGTCAGCAAATGCTATCAATTTTGAGAGCATTTAAAAATATGTATTTTGTCATGGACATAAAGATGGAAATAATAGACACTGAGGACTCCAAAAGAAGAGAGGGAGAGAGGAGAGAAAAGGTTGAAAAGGGAACTCATTGGGTATTATGCTCACTATTTGTTGATGGCTTCACTAGAAGCCCAAATTCCAGCATTATGCAGTACACCCATGTAATGAACCTGCACAAGTACTCCCCAAATCTACAATTAATACAGTATATGTGTGTGTGTGTGTTGGGAAATCTTCATGAATTGTGCTTTATTTTCTTTTCCAAATTTAATAATGTGTAATCAACAAATACAGAAGGATTTCTCCCTGATGCGTAACTTAATGTCTGGAATTGTATCAACACAGATAGAGACAGCTCATGTGCTCTGCCACTTGTGTAAAGAAAAACCATGCTTCTTCAAATATTTATTTCTTTGACAGGAAATAACAGAGGCATAAAGGAAAGTAAATACCTATGAAATCAGTTAACTGTGCACTGATTTAAACACTTTCACCACTTCATGATATGTGTACATGTCATAATGACCACTTTTGCTTATCTAAGTGTGTGTTGTATTTAGATCTAATACTCACAGTGGTGTTGGAATATATATTTTCATCCCCATCTTTTCTGTCTCTTGGTAGTTTCAGCATGAAGTAGACCTCGCTTCCTACCATCTACTTTCTCTTTGGAACTGACACCAAGTTCAGCTCCTCTCCAATGCCTACTTGTTTCCCGGTTTAGAACATTTCTATCCTGCAGTTCAGACACTTCCTTATTAATTACTGGGCCACACATAGAGGAAGCAGGACATCTAGGCCTACTTGAATATTCACGTGACTGAATAAGCCAGGAAGACTTTTGCCTGTGGAATGTTTGCCACTATTGTTTCATTACAAGTCAGTTAGCAAAAACTGAAATATAATTTTATAGTTTTGTGTTTGTATTTTCAGATAAGTCAACCATTGTATTTTGTTTTATGGCTTCCTAGTCATTGTGTTATTGCATTGAAACTTTCAATATTCATACAAATGCAGTATCAGTTATATGCTTCAGCTAACTATTGACCACTTAGATCAAATTTAATATTTCAAGCCCAGTAGTTATCATTCATTCAGCTAATATTTTTAAGCACTCATCCTATAGGATGAGTACTGTTTTAAGCATTTGTAAAATGGTAGTGAAAAAGAAACATAGAGCTTACAGTCTAAGAAAGAAGATGGATGTTAAACAAATTAGATTGTTAAAAAATTAGAAGTGTTATTAACACTGAACCAATTTGCTATTATTTAAAGTCTAATTATATTATTTATATTTAAGATAACAGGTTAATTCTTTTTGTTTTAGAAAATAATTATGGCTTAGACTATCATTTTTCTCAGCTAACCTTATATTTGTATCTCTGTCTCTATATATCTGTGTTATCTATGTATCTACCTACAAACCTACCTGCCTACCATCTATCACCTATTATACATGAGATCTGGACCACTATTTGTAGGCAGACATAAATCTCAGTTTCATGTTCTTGGATTTTTTTTGAGTTATTACATAGAAACATTATAATATGATCAAATAGGGGATAAATAATTAAAGCCAATCACTTTTTGTTATTTGATTTTTAAGTGTATATGTCTTCAGCATTTTTTTAGTTCTCTGGATCAAGAAGCAAACTATTCTTTGTACATAAAGGTAACATAATACATATTAGTTTTAGTCAATTAGTATTTTGAAATACTATGTATCTGTATAATTGTATGTGTTAAATGTTTAAACTTTGAAAGTTTACATTTTTCATTTGAATGCGATTAATTATATCTCTAGAGATGGTTTAATATTTCCTTAATTATTTTAAGACTTACTCGTGTTAGTTGATATAAGTTATTTAGACTAGGAATGTCTGCATTCATTAAAGACAAAATTGATGTGCATTTAGTTTCTTTATAAACTGTGAGCAAGGAATCACCATTAAATGCCATTGTATATTCACTGATCAGTGAAATGACATTTGGGTCACAGTGGCATTTATGTTTACAATATAAATCTCTGTGGCTATGAATGAAAGGCTTGTTTAGACTTGCATCTTCACATAAGAGCAGGGATTTTATGTTGTTATCAGCCTAATTTTAGCATATACAATTTCAAGTCTGCTAGAAATTTTGTTCTCCATGGCATAAGTTTAGCAAGAAATATAGTCATTTGTCTGCTGCTCTAGCACTTTAGAATGAGGAAGTATAATGTGCAGAGTTTTAATCCATATTATTTATGTGTTATTAAAACATATACATCATTTATATCATACATCAGTAATATTAAATAATGATTGGGGAAATCAGGATGCATCTTATTATTAATGTAATAAATTACCTCAGTGATTGTTTAAAATTGTTTTTCACAAATATAATAAAAATACCTAAGATATAAATCTATTGTCCAAGCATTGAATATATACACACCTATTTCATTAGAACTAAATATCTGGAACATGTTCACTAAACACTTGCTGTGGTGAAAAAAAACAAAAGCAAAAACCAGTATCACAGTAACTATTTATTTATTTGTTTGTTTATTATACTTTAAGTTCTGGGGTACATGTGCAAATTGTGCAGGTCTGTTACATGGGTATACACGTGCCATGGTGGTGGTTTGCTGCATCCATTGCCCCATCATCTACATTAGGTATTTCTCCTAAAGCTGTCCCTCCCGAATCCCCCCACCCCCTGGTATTCTTCCCCTATCCCCCGACCCCGTCCCCCAGGCCCCAGTGTGTGATATTCCCCTCCCTGTGTCCATGCATTCTCATTATTCAACACCCACTTATGAGTGAGAACATGTGGTGTTTGGTTTTCTGTTCTTGTGTCAGTTTGCTGAGAATGATGGTTTCCAGCTTCATCCATGTCCCGCAAAAGACACGAACTTATCTTTTTTTATGGCTGCATAGTATTCCATGGTGTATATGTACCACATTTTCTTTACCCAGTCTATCATTGATGGGCATTTGGGTAGGTTCCAAGTCTTTGCTATTGTGAACAGTGCCACAATAAACATACTCGTGCATGTGTTTTTATAATAGAATGATTTATAATCCTTTGGGTGTATACCCAGTAATGGAATTTCTGGGTCAAATGGTATTTCTATTTCTAGACCTTTGAGAAATCACCACACTGTCTTCCACAATCGTTGAATTAATTTGCACTCCCACTGACAGTGTAAAAGCATTCCTTTTTCTCCACATCCTCTCCAGCATCTATTGTCTCCTGATTTTTTAATGATCGCCATTCTAACTGGCATGAGATGGTATCTCAATGTGGTTTTGATTTTTGATTTGCATTTCTCTAATGACCAGTGATGATGAGCATTTTTTCATATGTTTATTGGCTGCATAAATGCCTTCTTTTGAAAAGTGTCTGTTCATATTCCTTGCCCACATTTAATGGGGTTGTTTGTTTTTCTCTTGTGAAATTTTTGAAGTTTTTGTAGATTCTGGATATTAGCCCTTTGTCAGATGGGTAGATTGCAAAAATTTTTTCCCATTGTGTTGGTTGCTGGTTCACTCTATTGATAGTTTCTTTTGCTGTGCAGAAGTTCTTAAGTTTAATTAGATCCCATTTGTCTATTTTGGCTTTTGTTGCCATTGCTTTTGGTGCTTTAGTCATGAAGTCTTTGCCCATGCCCAAAGATTTAGGCAGATTTTTCATAAAAATTTTCATTTGTAAGCTTTCAGAAA
>CAUYLG010000359.1:0-63672 GCA_963573385.1 Cacajao melanocephalus | reverse complement strand
GGGTGTTCTCAGCCTTTTTGCACTGGTTTCTTCCCATTTTTGTTGATTTATCCACCTGTCGTCTTTGTAATTGCCGACTTTCAGATTGGGTCTGAGTGGATGTCTGGCTTGTTGGTGATGAAGTTTTTTCTGTTTCTTAGTTTTCCTTCAGCAGATGCCCTTTCCCCACAGAGCTAGGCCTTCCCAGATTCAGCTGTGCTTACTGTGAAACTCTCAGTCCTCAGCGCTTCCAATTGCTGTTCTTCTTGTGGGGATGGGACCAGCCGAGCCCGACTCAAAGGGCACCCAGTCCCGTATAGTCCGCACTGAGAAGCGCTGCACCGGGGCGCCGGCAAAACAGCCACGCCAGCCAAAAGAGTCACGCTGGCGACCCGTGTGGCTCCTCCGCCGGGAATCTCCCAGTTTGTGGGCAACAGAAATTCGTCTGAAATTGCGGTGTCCACTCGCTCTCTGCGCTTTCACTGGGAGCTACAATCCTGAGCTGCTGCTAATCGGCCATCTTGGATCTCTCTCCGAACGTGCCACATTTTATTGCTACTATTTGCATTCTGCTATTGATGAACATTGGGTTGTTTACAGTTTGGGGCTATTACTAATGATGCTTCTGTGACCATCCTTAAACTTACCTTCTGTACATATATACACCGTTCTGTGGGATAATACTTAGGAGTGAATGACTGGGTCACAGGACACATACGTATATAAAGTGTCCAGCTTTAGTAGACACTGTCAGTTTTTGAAATGGATTGTCTAATTTATATTCTGCCAGCAAAGTATAAGAGTTTCAGTTTCTCTACAGCATGGATAACAGCACTGTCATTTCTTTCAGCTTTGTTCTGGTGGGTATAGTGGTAGCTCAGTGTGATTTTAAATTGCATTTCCCTGGGGACTAATGAGATTGAGTTCCTTTTCATATGCTTATTAGCCATTTGGATAGTCTCTTGTGAAGCGCCTGTTTCAGATCTTTTGCCTATTTTTCCATAGGCTTGTCTGCTTGTTTGTGATTTGTGGGAGTTCAATATACACTTTTTTTCTTTGTTTTTTTTTAAACAGAGTCTTGCTCTTTTGCCCAGGCTGGAGTGCAGTGGCACAGTCTTGGCTCACTGTAACCTCTGTTTCCTGGGTTCAAGAGATTCTCTTGCCTCAGCCTCCCGAGTACCTGGGATTACAGACATGCACCACCACGCCCAGCTAATTTTTGTATTTTTAGTAGAGACAGGGTTTCACCATGTTGGCCAGGCTGGTTTTGAACTCCTGACCTAAGGTAATCCACCTGCCTTGGCCTCCCA
Source organism: Cacajao melanocephalus (assembly GCA_963573385.1). Classification (NCBI taxonomy): domain Eukaryota; kingdom Metazoa; phylum Chordata; class Mammalia; order Primates; family Pitheciidae; genus Cacajao; species Cacajao melanocephalus. Next base: position 62,383 of record CAUYLG010000359.1, on the reverse strand, counting down.
GAGCTCTGGAATTACAGCCATGAGCCACCGCGCCCAGCCTCAATCTACATTTTTATATGAGTCTCCTTATTCACTTATTTATTTATTGATTGAGATGGAGTATTGCTCTGTCACCCAGGCTGGAGTGCAGTGGTGTGATTTCAGCTCACTGCAACGTCCGCCTCTCAAGTTCAAGTGATTCTCCTGCCTCAGCCTCCCAAACAGCTGGAATTACAGGCACACACAACCATGCCTGGTTAATTTTGTTTTTTTGTTTTGTTTCATTTTGTTTTTAGTAGAGACGGGGTTTCATCATGTTGGCCAGGCTGGTCTTGAACTACTGACCTCAAGTAATCCACCAGCCTCGGCCTCCCAAAGTGCTGTGATTACAGATGTGAACCACGGTGTCCAGCGGAGTCTCCTTTTTGGATGTATGTGTTACAAATGTCCTCCCACTCAGTGGCTTGCTTTATTTTTTTAACACATCTTTTGATGCACAAAAACTCTTAATGTAGTCCAACTTATTGACCTGAGGGGGGAAAAAGCAAAACAGCTCATAACAGTCTATGTGAGGTCTGCAAATGTATCGGGCCCAGAGAGACTTGAGTATGGGACTTCAGTCACATCGCCTATGCCCTCCCATGCTCATCCCTGGGGCAGTTGTTTAAATGTGTGGTTTTTTTCCCCCTTATCTTCATGTCATGGAATTTCTGACAGGAAAAAATCAATGGATAGCCAATCAATAGCTCATGTTATTTTAATGTAAGTTCTTGGTAGGCAGTTTAGGGACTGCTTCCTCTCTTTTCCTTTAAAAGCCCATCTGTACTGCTGATTGGAGCATGGATTCAGGGCAACTTGAATCTGTGCTCCCAGGTTGCAGTCCTCAACTTGCCCCAAATAAACCAAATCAACCCTCTATTTGTATAAATTTTCCCTCACTTTCTTTCCTTCAGGCCAACATATCTTTATTTTTATTTTTCATTTTTTATTTTTAATTTTATTTTATTTTATTATTTTATTTATTTTTTAATAGAGACAGGGTTTTGCCATGTTGGCCAGGCTGGTCTTGAACTCCTGACCTCAGGTGATCAGCCCGCCTTTGCTTCCCAAGTGCAGGCGTGAGCCACCACGCCTGTCTATTTTTTATTTTTGAGATGGCATCTTGCTCTGTCGCCCAGGCTGGAATGGAGTGCAGTGGCATGTTCCTGACTAACTGCAACGTCCACCTCCCAGGTTCAAGCGATTCTTCTGTCTCAGCCTCCCAAGTAGCTGGGATTACAGGCATTCGCCACCACACCCAGCTAATTTTTGTATTTTCAGTAGAGATGGGTTTTCACCATGTTGGCCAGGCTGGTCTCAAACCTCTGACCTCAGGTGATCTGCCTGCCTAGGCCTCCCAAAGTGCTGGGATTACAGGTGTGAGCCACCGCACTCAGCCAACGTATTTTTTATGCTTATGATTTCTGTGTCCTATGTAATAAATCTTTTCCTAGCCCAAGATTGTAAAGCTATTCTCATATAATATCTTCTAGAAGACTTATGCCTTTTTATTTATTTATTTATTTTTTTAAGGACGGGGTTTCACCATGTTGGTCAGGCTGGTCTCAAGCTCCCGACTTCAGGTGATCCGCCCGCCTTGGCCTCCAAAGTGCTTGGATTACAGGCGTAAGCCACCATGCCCGGTGACTTATGCCTTTTTAAAAACTCCTATAGTATCTTCCTGAAGTACAGAAGCTTTATGCTTTTTTAAAACTTTCACAGTGGGGCGGGAGAGGTGGCTCACACTTGTGATCCCAGCACTTTGGGAGGCCAAAGCAGGTGGATCACGAGGTCAGGAGTTCAAGACCAGCCTGACCAACATGGTGAAACTCTGTCTTTACTAAAATACAGAACAAGTCGCTGGGCATGGTGGCACATACCTGTAGTCCTAGCTACTCAGGAGGCTGACGCAGGAGAATTGCTTGAACCCGGGAATCGGAGGTTGCAGTGAGCCGAGATGGTACCACTGTACTCTAGCCTGGACAACAGAGTGAGACTCTGTCTCAAAAAAAAAAAAAAAAAACGAATTGATAAAATAGTTATTTTTTTCGCCTTCATTTGTTACTTAGTACTTTAGGGCATTTTTCTCTTCTGCAAGATATTTTTAAATTGTAAATTGGCAGATTACCATTGTACATGCTTACATGTTATGGGCCATTGCTGGTAATTACAGCACTCTGGGAGGCCAACGTGGGAGGATTGCTTGAGCTTAGGAGTTTAAGACCAGCCTGAGCAATATAGTGAAACTCTCATCTCTTAAGAAACAAAGGCCGGGCACGGTGGCTCACGCCTGTAATCCCAGCACTTTGGGAGGCCTAAGCAGGCAGATCATTTGAGGTCAGGAGTTCGGGACCAGCCTGGCCAACTGATAGAACCCCCGTCTTGAAAGAAAGACAGAGAGAGAGGGGGGAGAGGGGAGAGAAAGAGAGAGAGAAAGAGAAAGAAAACGAATCACCAGGCGCGGCGGTGGCTCACATCTATAATCCCAGCACTTCGAGAAGCTGAGGCATGTGGATCACTTGAGGTCAAGAGTTCTAGATCAGCCTGGCCACCAAGGTGAAACCTTGTCTCTACTAAAAATGCAAAAATTAGCCGGGCATGGTGGTGGGCGCCTGTAGTCCCAGCTACTCAGGAGGCTGAGGCAGGAGAATCGCTTGAACCCAGGAGGCAGAGATTGCAGTGAACCAAGATCGCGCCACTGCACTCCAGCCTGGGCGACAGAGCCAGACTCCATCTCAAACAACAACAACAAAAAATAGTGCTTAAAAAAAAAAAAACCAAAGTGATTTATGATTTATGAATACAATTTAGAAAAATTAAATCAAGCTAATTAACATATCTGTTACTTGAGCCTGTAATCCCAGCACTTTCGGAGGCTGAGGGGGGTCCCAGCCTGACCAACATGAAGAAACCCTGTCTCTACTAAAAATTCAAAAAAATTAGCTGGGAGTGGTGGCGCACCTGTAATCCCAGCTACTCTGAAGACTGAGGCAGGAGAATCGCTTGAACCCAGGAGGCGGAAGTTGCAGTGAGCCGAGACGGCACCACTGCTCTCCAGCCTGGGTGACAGAGTGAGACGCTGTCTCGGGAGAGGGAAAAAAAAAAAAGAAATCAGTTTGTCCAGTGAGGCACTGGTAAATGTTTAACAACCAGCTCCAGTGTGTGTGTGTGTGTGTGTGTGTGTGTGTGTGTGTGTGTGTGTGTTGACTTGTAACATTTACTAATTTCGGTGTAAAACTTCCACCATGACCGATTTTAAACTACCAACACGGCATCACTGAACAGAGTTGCATATTTCTACCATATAGATGTAACAGACATAAGTATCCTCAAATGCATAAATACTAGTGAAATATAGTAAAATAATCAGAAAGTGATGAGTTTGAGTCTTTTAATATAATTTCATCATAAGTTTATATAACTTAGTTTTTAACAGTGACTGTGTGTAAGAAGCGGCTGGCAAAATTCCTGAAAACTTAATAAGTGGCTCTCACGAGCCTGTGCAAGCTGGCTCCAGACACCACTCCCGCTGCCACCGGTCCGGCTTTGGAGCCGGTGGAGCATAGCCCAGGACCTGGCAGCTGCACAGTGCTAAGGGCAGATCCAATAGGCTTCTTAGGGACTCAGACTCCTTCCTCTGGCAATTGTGTTCCCTCCCCGAGGACACAGCCCCAGAGGTGACCTTTTCCTTGCCAGGCTTCAAGCTGTTTTAACATTCTTGTCACCGGCACCTCCCACACGGCAGGGCGGCTATTTCAGGAACGGGCGTCCTGGCCAGCCACTTGCCGAATGTACCCTGTCAGGTGCCCACAAGGTCATCCAGATGGCTAGAAAGAGAACAGCAGCCTTCAGACGGGGCTGCCTCTCCTAGGCTCCCAGCCCCATGACATCTGCATTCTCCAGTTAGGAATGCCCTTGACAAACAGACCCCAGAGGTCCACTGCCAGTGTGTATTTCCAAAACCTGAATCCAAACTACCATTTCTTAGTTTAATCTCGCATCTGCCCATTGCTGCTTTACCCTTGCAAGTGACAACAGAGACAGTCATAAATCATGTGGGCAACTCCACGCGCTGGGTGCTTGCTCTGGAATTATCCTGCTTAATCCTCATAACAACCCTATGAAGTAGGTACTATTTTTAGCCTAGTTCTGTGGATGAGAAGTCCGGGCCTTGAGGTGGTAAGTTACTTGCCCACAGTCATATAGAAGGACCGTCTGGAGAACCCAAGTGTTTTTTTGTTTGTTTTTTTAAGACAGAGTTTTGCTCTTGTTGCCCAGACTGGAGTGCAGTGGCGCAATCTCCAGTCACTGCAACCTCTGCCTCCCAAATTCAAACAATTTTCCTGCCTCAGCTTCCCAAGTAGCTGGGATTACAGGCGCCCACTACCATGCCCAGCTAATCTTTTTTTTCTGTCACCCAGGGCTGGAGTGCAGTGACATGATCTTGGCTCACTGCAACCTCCGCCTCCCAAGTTCAAGCAATTCTCCTGCCTCAGCCTCCCAAATAGCTGGGATTATAGGCGCATGTCACCACGCCCAGATAATTTTGTATTTTTAGTAGAAACAGGGTTTCGCCATGTTGGCCAGGCTGGCCTTGACCTCAGGTGATCCACCCATCTCGGCCTCCCAAAGTGCTGGGATTACAGGAGTGAGCCACCTCGCCTGGCTTTTTGTTGTTGTTCTGTAGATCTGCACATGAGATGGACTTCTCATTCACAGAACTGGGCTAAGGATGGTACCTACTTCATAGGGTTGTTATGAGGATTAAGTAGCATAATTCCAGAGCAAGCACCCAGTGCGTGGAGTTGCCAACATTATTATATTTTGTAAGGTGGAATTTCTGTCTTGCTACCCAGGCTGGAGTGCAGTGGCAGGATCTCAGCTCACTGCAACCTCCACCTCCTGAGTTCAAGTGATTCTCCTGCCTCAGCCTCCTAAGTGGCTGGGATTACGGGCACAAGCCACCACACCCAGCTATTTTTTTGGTATTTTTAATAGAGATGGGGTTTCACCATGTTGGCCAGGCTGGTCTCGAACTCCTGACCTCGGGTGATCTACCCGCCACGGCCTCCAAAGGTGTTGGTATTACAGGCATGAGCCACCTCGCCCAGCCCATCAGTGTTTTTTCTTCCTCCCTCCACTGTCTCCCTTTACACGGTGTCCTTGTTCATATGTGATCATTTTGCATATTTGACATGTTGCTTACTACTAAACGTTCTCAGTACAGAGGCAGTCATAGAAGCCATGAGTCTGACAAATTTGCTCGAGGAGAGAGTGTGCTATGAGTGAGGAGGGATGGTTGACAAGACCCTGGAGGACACGGGGGTAGGGGGTGCTAAGAGCCTGGGAGGCAGAGGTTGCAGTGAGCCAAGATCCCGCCATTGCACTCCAGCCTGGGCAACAGAGTGAGACTCCATCTCAGAAACAAAAAACTCCCTTTCACACATATATCTATCCTGTTCAGTCCCTCTAGAGAACCTTCACTAATCCACTCACTTACTTAAGATCACTTAACATGCATAATAACCCCCCATGCAGAATAAGGAAGTTAGTCATTTTGCCCGGAACAGAGCAGGACTTCTAGTTCTAGCTCAGTTCCCATTCCAGTTCTATAGCTACTGCATCCAGCCTGGGCAACATAGGGAGACTCTGCCTCTAAAAAAAATTAAAATTAAAAAAAAAGGCTGGGCACAGTGGCTCACAGCTGTCATCCCAGCACTTTGGAAGGCTGAGGTGAGAAGATTGCTTGAGCCCAGGAGTTCGAGACCACCCTGGGCAACATGGCAAAAACCCATCTGTACAAAAGATAAAAATTAGCCGAGTGTGGTGGTGTGCACCTGTAATCCCAGCTACTCAGGAGGCTGAGGCGGGAGAATCATGTGAGCCCAGGGAGGTCAAGGCTGCAGTGAGTAGTGATTGCACCACTGTACTCCAGCTTGGGTGACAGAGTGAGACCTTGTCTCAAAAAAAGGCCATGAGGATGTCTCTAGATTTCTTTCTTACTTTTCTTGTGAATGGAGCTTTATCACCCTCACCGTGATGGTTAATATTAAGTGTCAACTTGATTGGATTGAAGGATGCAAAGTATTGTTTCTGGGTGTGTCTGTGAGGATGCTGCCAGAGGAGATGACCATTTGAGTCAGTGGACTGGGAGAAGCAGACTCACCCTTTATCTGGGTGGGCACCCTCCAGTCGGCTGCCAGCACAGCGAGAATAAAGCAGGTGGAAGAGGGTGGAAGGAGATGACCTGCTGAGTCTTCCAGGCTTCATCTTTCTCCCATGCTCCCTGCTTCCTGCCTTCAAACATCATGGGGTTCTTCAGCCTTTGGATTCTTGGACTTACATTCTTGGACAACACAGTGGTTTGCCAGTGGCCCTCTGGCCTTTGGCCACAGACTGAAGGCTGTGCTGTCGGCTTCCCTACTTTTGCAGTTCTGGGGGCTGAGCCACTACTGGCTTCCTTGCTCCTCAGCTTGCAGACAGCCTATCATGGGACTTCACCTAGTGATTGTGTGAGTCAATTCTCCTTAATAAACTCCCTTTTGGCTGGGCTTATTGGCTGACACCTGTAATCCCTGCACTTTGGGAGGCCAAGGTGGGCGGATCACCTGAGGTCAGGAGTTCAAGACCAGCCTGGCCAACATGGTGAAAGCCTGTCTCTACAAAAATACAAAACTTATCCAGGTGTAATGGCAGGTGCCTGTGGTCCTAGCTACTTGGGAGGCTGAGGCAGGAATCACTTGAACCTGAGAGGCGGAGGTTGCAGTGAGCGGAGACCCTGCCATTGCACTCCAGCCTGGGCAATAGAGTGAGACTCCATCTCAAACCAACTCCCTTTCACACATACATCTATCCTGTTCTGTCCCTCTAGAGAACCGTCACTAATCCACTCACTTTCTTAAGATCACTTAACATGCGTAATAACCCCCCATGCAGAATAAGGAAGTTAGTCGTTTTGCCTGGAGCAGAGCAGGACTTCCAGTTCCAGCTCAGTGATTATACCATTTTCTCACAGGATGTGCCACAAGATCTCCTGAGGCTTCCCCTTATTTGATCAAATAGAAAATACATTTTTAGAATTGGCCTCCCTGTAGTCAACATAGCAGGAATTTATTGCAAGCATTGGTCCTTTTCCCTTGAACAAGATTTGCCTGTTCAGTAATTTAGATCTGAGTTTCATTAGCAGGGAAACAGGTTTCGTTTCTAATCTATCAGTCGTGGTTGCCTAGAAGCCCACCCGGAAAGAGTTCTGTGATCCACTAGTCAGGCCTGCCAAGGGACAGGCAGTGGAAGAATTAGGGCCTGTGTGCGAACCATTTTGCCGTGGGCCCTCAGCATCTGTGATCTACTAGTCAGGCCTGCCGAGGGCCAGGCAGTGAGAGAGCTAAAGCCTGTGTGCTAAACACCTGCAGTTGGCCCTCAGCATCTGTGATCCACTAGTCAGGCCTACCAAGGGCCAGACAATTGGGAGAGTTGGGGCCTGTGAGCTAAACACCCTGCCGTGGGCTCTCAGCATCTGTGATTCACTAGTCAGGCCTGCCAAGCGCCAGGCAGTAGGAGAGTTAAGGCCTGTGTGCTAAACACTGTAGTCAGCCCTCAGTATCTGTGGGGGATTGGTTCCTGGATCTTCCTTGCGTGCCCAAATTTATACATGCCCAAGTCCCTGATATCAAATTCTCCCATATACTTTAAATCTCTAGACTTTACTCATAATACCTAATAACTCCAAATGCTATGTAAATACTTGTTACACTGTGTTGTTCAGGAGGTAATGACAAGGAAAAAGTACATGTTCAGTACAGGCACAATGTTTTTTCCATTTTTTCCAATTTTTTTTTTCTGGAGACAGGGTCTCACTCTGTCACCTAGCCTGGAGTGTAGTGGCACCAGCAATAGTTGACTGCAGCCTTGAACTCTTGAGCTTCAGCGATTCTCCTGCCTCAGCCTCCCAACTTGTTGGGACTACAGGAATGCACCACTTTGCCTGGCTTTTTTTTTTTTTTTTTTTTTGGTAGAGATGGGGTCTTGCTATGTTGCCCAAGCTGGTCTCCAACTCTGGCCTCAAGTTATCCTCCTGCCTTGGCTTCCCAAAGTGCTAGGATTACAGGAGTGAGCCACTGCGCCCGGTCAGAAGTTATTTTTAAGAAAGTAATACAGCTGGGCACGGCAGCTCATGCCTGTGATCCCAGCACTTTGGGAGGCTGAGGCAGGTGCATCACAAGGTCAAGAGTTCAAGACCAGCCCAGATAACATGGTGAAACCCCGTCTCTACCAAAAATATAAAAATTAACTGGGTGTGGTGGTGTGCGCCTGTAGTCCCAGCTACTCAGGAGGCTGAGGCACAAGAATCACTTTACCCTGGGAGGTGAACATTGCAGTAAGCAGAGGTTGTACCACCGTACTCCAGCCTTAGTGACAGAGCGAGACTCTGTCTCCAAAAAAAAAAAAGCAAAGGAAATACATATTTGGTGTGGCCAATGATGCAATCAATCATGACTAGGAATCACCCACAAAACCCAAAAGGACAGTGTTCAGAGAGCTTCCTTTTTTTTTAATATACATAGAGATGGAGTTTCTCCATGTTGGTCAGGCTGGTCTCGAACTCCCGACCTCTGGTGATCCGTGCATCTCGGCCTTCCCAAGTGCTGGGATTATAGGCATGAGCCACCGCGCCCAGCCTTCAGTTCCCTTTTTTTTAGGCTCTTCTCAGATCAACTCCTATCAGCTTAGTGCCAGCAAGGCCAGAGACTATGGGGGTGGTAGGCTGATTAGACCTGGTTATCTCTGGGACATACCCATTCCATTCAGAAATGGAGACAAAGTAAGATGTGAGAATACCAGAGTATTCCCCTACATTTCCTTTTTCTTTTTTTTTTTTTTTTTTTGAGACAGAGTTTTACTTTCACCCAGGCTGGAGTACAATGGCTAGTACTCTTTGCAAGAGTAAAGACCATCCTGGGCAAGATGATGAAACCCTGTCTCTACTAAAAATACAAAAATTAGCCAGGCGTGGTTAGCCAGATGTCTCTCTGGGAGATATCCAGGTCTAATCCCTGGAACCTGTGACTATTACCTCATAAGGGAAAAGGGACTTTGCAGATATGATAAAGTTAAGGACCTGGGGAAGGAGAGATTCTCCTATATTCAAGTAGACACTAAAGGTAATTACAAATGTCCTTGTAAAAGAAAGGTAAAGGCAGGTATGAGGACAGAAAAGGCAATATGACCACAGAAGCAGAGATTAGCGTGATGCAACCACAAGCCAAGGAGTCCTGACAACCACCAGAAGATGGAAGAAGCAAGGAATGGAGTCTCCCCTGAACTCCAGAAAGAACCAGCCCTACCAACACGTTCAGTTGAGCCCCAGAAGACTCATTTCAAACTTCAGGCCTCCAGAATTGTAAGAGAATAAACTTTTGCAGTTTTAAGCCAAAACTGAAAACTTTAAATAAAAACCTTATAAATATCCTTCCCTTCCTTCCCGTCCTTTCTTTTAAAAAAAGGAAAAAAATTATAAATATATTAATATAAAACGCTTGGCCTGGAGCCATGGCTCACGCCTATAATCCCAGCGCTTTGGGAGGCTTAGGCAGGCAGATGACTTGAGGCCAGGAGTTCAAGACCAGCCTGGGCAAGATGATGAAACCCCATCTCTACTAAAAATACAAAAATTAGCCAGATGTGGTGGCACATGCCTGTAGGCCCAGCTACTCTGGAGGCTGAGGCAGGAGAATTGCTTGAACCTGGGAGGCAGAGGTTGCAGTGAGCCAAGATTGTGCCACTGCACTCCAGCCTGAGTGAAACAGTGAGACTGTCTCAAAAATAATAAAACTCTTGAAGACAACATAGGGGAAGCTTCATGACAATGGAGTTAGCAGTGATTTCTTGGATAGGACACTAAATGCGCAGGCAACAAAAGCAAAACTCGGCACCTGGGATTACGTCACCAAAACCGTGTCAGTGCAGACATCGGACTCCACCAAAATGTGTAATTCCTGTACACTAAAGGATGCAATCAACAGAAAAAGCAACCTACAGAATGGAAGAAAATATTTGCAAATTATATATCTGATAAGAAATTAATATCCAGAGCATAGAAAGAACTCCTACAACTCAACAACAACAAAAATACCCAATTTAAAGGTAAAGGTGGCTGGGCGCAGTGGCTCACACCTATAATCCCTGCACTTTGGGAGGCTGAGGCAGGTGGATCACCTGAGGTCAGGAGTTTGAGACCAGCCTGGGCAACATGGAGAAACCCCTTCTCTACTAAAAATACAAAAAAAAAAAAGAAGAAAAAGTTAGCCTGGTGTGGTGGTGTGCTCTGTAATCCCGCTAGAGGTGGCTGAGGCAGGAGAATCACTTGAACCTGGGAGGCTGAGGTTTCTGTGAGCCAAGATTGCGCCACTGCACTGCAGCCTAGGTGACAAGAATAAAACTCCGTATCCAAAAAAAAAAAAAAAATCCCTTTGGTGTCCCCATCACTGAATTCTCACAGGACACACACCTTGCAGTCTCTGACTTTGCTATTTTGTTTTCTTCCCGCTCCTCCCTGCTTCATTTCTCTGACCATCCTTCTGTCTCTTCTCTTTTGGGGTCCCTCACCCGCCCCCCGCTTCCGGTTAGCATTATCTGTAAAGCCATTTGATTCCTCCCGTGTTATTTTTTTGTTGTTGTTTTTTTTTAAAGACGGGGTTTCACCATGTTGGTCAGGCTGGTCTTGAACTCCCAACCTCAAGTGATCCACCCGCCTTGGCCTCCAAAGTGCTTGGATTACGGGCATGAGCCACCACGCCCAGCCTCCTCCTGTGTTTAAACACTGCTCTTCACCCACACCTTTAGCACCTCCCCTTCCTCAACAAAAGTGGCTGATCAAGATAGTTTCCTAAACAAAAACCGTTCTCGCCCTACTAAATGCACTGAAAACTTACCATCTGGTGTCTATATTGGCCTCCTGAGCAATTGATTAGTCTGAGTCCACAGCTGAGACCCGGATCTCCTCTCCACCAGCTGCCGGGCTGAGGGCAGACCCAGGGCCCCAGGGGTGAATTTGTCAGGGCAGAGGCCTCTGTGGCAGCCTCTTGGCAGCCTGCCAGTAGCCCCTTCTGGCAGCATCCCATCTCCCCCAGCATCACAAATCAAGCCTCAGGAGTGTGGGGCTAAAGGAGAAAACCCGAGAGTGACGATGGCAAAGAGTGACCACCACACCCAGGTGGGTGGACTCTGGGGGACACAGAGGTGCTCAGGCCCAGAGCTGGTGGGAGAGGGGAGGTGATGAGAGACGGGGCACCCAGAAAGTCCCACCTGCATTCACTGGGAAATTCAATGGGAGCTGGGCAGCCCTGGAGAGGCTCTGGGAGTTGAGAGGGTAAAAGGAAATACCTGGAGCTCTCATTGCCAGTGAACAGGACAAGCTGGGACGGAAACAGACAGTGCTTTCCAGGTGTAGATTACCAAGTCAGAGGCAAGAGAGGGGACCGAGAGAAGTCTTCGAAACTGCCATTTGAGGCCAGGCACGGTGGCTCTCACCTGTAATCCCAATACTTTGGGAAGCTGAGGCGGGGAGGATCATTTGAGCTTGGGAATTTGTGACCAGCCTGGGCAACATAGCAAGACCCTGTCTCTAAACAAAAAAAAAATAGCAGGGCACGGTGGCGTATGCCTATAGTCAGAGCTATTCAAAAGGCTGAGGTGAGACGACTGTGTGAGCCCAGGACATCGAGGCTGTGGTGAGCTGACATCACACCACTGCACTCATTCAGCCCGGACGACAAAGTAAGACCCCGCCTCAAAAAAAGAAAAAGAAAAAACAGGCCAGGTGTGGTGGCTCATGCCCATATTCCTACCACTTTGGGAGTTTGAGGCAGCAGATTGCCTGAGCTCAGTAGTTTGAGACCAGCCTGGACAACATGGTGAAACCCTGTCTCTACTAAAAATACAAAAAATCTCAGGCATGGTGGCATATACCTGTAATCCCAGCTACTCGGGAGGCTGAGGCACAAGATCACTTGAACCTGGGAGGTGAAACTTGCAGTGAGCTGAGATCACGCCATTGCACTCCAGCCTGGTTGACAGAGTGAGACTCCATTTCAAAACAAAACAAAAACCAAAAAACTTCTGTTCAGTAAGCACTTACCATGTGTCAGACACTGAGCACTGACAGCAGCTAACAGTTACACTCACTCACTACACACCAGGCTTGTTCTAAGCAGCTGCTGTCAAATCAACACATCATTCAAGCCACATAGGTAATTTTTGTTTTTTGGTTTTTTTTGAGATGCAGTATCATTCTGTCGCCCAGGCTGGAGTGCGGTGGTGCAATCTTGGCTCACTACAACCTCCGCCTCCCAAGTTCAAGCAATTCTCCTGCCTCAGCCTCCTGAGTAGCTGGGATTACAGGTGTGCACCACCATGCCCAGCTAATTTTTGTATTTTTAGTAGAGATGGGGTTTCGCCATGTTAGTCAGGCTGGTCTCGAACCCCTGACCTCAAGTGATCCGCCTGCCTCAGCCTCCCAAAGTGCTAGGATTATAGGCATGCGCCACTGGCCATGGCCCAATAGTTGTTCTTTAATTTATTAATTTACTTTTCACCATGGCAGAAAAGAATGTAATTTTAAACAGTAGCTGCATTTTTTTAAAGTAAAAACATAATACCCACCGGTGAAATTAATGTAATAATGTATTTTATTTAGGCTGGGTGTGGTTGCTCACACCAACACATTGGGAGGCTGAGGCAGGCAGATCACTTGAGGTCAGGACTTTAAGACCAGCCTGCCCGATAATGGGGAAATCCCATCTCTACTAAAAATACAAAAATTAGCCAGGCATGATGGCATGCGCCTATAATCCCAGCCACTCAGGAGACTGAGGCACAAGAACTGCTCGAACCAGGAGGCGGAGGCTGCAGTGAGCCGAGATGGTGCCGCTGCACTCCAGCCTGGGCAACAGAGTGAGACTCCATCTCGAAAAACAAATAATAGATTCTATTTAACCCAATATAATCAATAACTTGTGAGTTATTTTACTTTTTTTTTTCAAAGACAGGGTCTCACTCTGTTGCCTAGGCTGGAGTGCAGCGGTGTGATCACAGCTCACTACAGCCTCCAGCTCCCCGAGCTCAGGTGATCCTCGCACCTCAGCCTCCCGATTAGCTGGGACTACAGGCACGTGACATCACGCCTGGCTAATTTTTGTATTTTTTTTTCATTTATAGGCACATAGCACCATGCCCTGGTAATGTTTTATACTTTTGTAAAGATGGGGTTTCATGATGTTGCCCAAGCTAGTCTCAAACTCCTGGGCTCAAGCGATCCTCCCACCTCAGCTTCTCATGGTGCTGAGGTTACAGGTGTGAGCCACTGTGCCTGGCCTCCCGCCTTGGCCTCCCAAAGTGCTGGGGTTACAGGTGTGAGCCTCCTGCTCTGCGGGAATGTGTGTGTGAAGGCTCCTGGCTTTCTCTTTGTTGACATCCGACTGTCTGTTTACCTTCCAGTCCCATCTTACCTCCTGCTCAGTAAACAGTTTCTGCATGGGCAGGAGCCAGGTCGAACAGTTCCATAAACTGCTTTTTTATAGTTCTCCCTAGAGCAGAGGTTTGAGATTAGGGTGCCTGAATATTGGCTCGAGGAGGACACAAACCTCCTGAATTCATGTGCAAAATCTATGTGTGTGTGTGTGTGTGTATGTGTGTGTGTGTGTCTTTCTAGGGAGTGGTTCCTTATTTTCATTGGATTTTCAAGGGGGTCTGGAACCCACAGTAAAGTCAGACAACACCTGGCTATATGATGGGCCCCAAGAAGCCACCAAGTGAAACGTTCTGCCATCTGCTCTGTGGAATATTCTTCTGGCCAAGAGCCACTGCTTCCCTGACTGACCCTGGCCTCTCTCTTCTCCACTTTCACAAACGGGACACAGGCTTCCCACCCGACGCGATTCCTCTCTGAGAGCTGCTCTTAGGCCTCCCCGAGCCTGTTGCTGTGACTGGGTGGCGGCAGCTTGCAGAAGAGATGCCTCGCTCTTTGCTTTGTGAGATCCTCTGCTTGATCCCTGACCCACAAGCTGAGGCTTAAATTCTAGTCACACAAAACTGGGCACGGTGGCTTACGCCTGTAATCTCAGCTACTCAGGAGGCTGAGGCAGAAGAATTGCTTGAACCCAGGAGGTGGAGGCTGCAGTGAGCTGAGATCATAACTGCTGACTGCAGCTTCAGCCTCCTGGGTTCAAGGGATCCTCCCATTTCACTCTCCTGAGTAGCTGGGACTACAGGCACCATCACACCTGGCTAACTTTTAAATTGTAGAGACAGAGTCCCACTGTGTGTCCAGGCTGGTCTTGAACACCTGGACTTAAACAGTCCTCCCACCTCGGCCTCCAAAAGCACAGGGATTACAGGTATGCACCATCATGCCTGGTTACTTTTTTAATATTTTGGGAGAGACAGGGTCTCGCCATGTTGCCCAGGCCTCGAACTCCTGACCTCAAGTGATCCTCCTGCCTTGGCTCCCCAGAGCGGTGGGATTACAGGCGTGAGCTACGCAACCTGGCCCTAGTTGTTCTGTTCAGAAGCCAGATTACAGAATCTAAATGGGTCATCCAGTGGTTAGCCAAATCCAAACAGGTAGAAGTCCAAAGGCTGAGATCATTGCTGACAGCAGAATCTCTCCCAGAGAATCGGCCATGAGCCATTCCAGAGGCAGTGGGTGGGCAACTGCCTAGGGTTATATTCGGTCCTCACAGAGAATCGGCCATGAGCCATTCCAGAGGCAGTGGGTGGGCAACTGCCTAGGGTTATATTCGGTCCTCATGGCCATGGGACGGGGCTGCATCCTGAGTGTTTAAAAGTCCTGATGGATGGCCGAGCATAGTGGCTCACACCTGTAATCCCAGCACTTTGGGAGGCCGAGGCAGGCAGATCACCTGAGGTCAGGAGTTCGAGACCAGCCTGACCAATATGGTGAAACCCTGCCTCTAATAAAAATACAAAAAAAATTAACTGGGTGTGGTGGTGCATGCTTGTAATCCCAGCTACTTGGGAGGCTGTGACAGAATTGCTAGGACCCAGGAAGTGAAAGTTGCAGTGAGCTGAGATTATGCCACTGCACTACAGCCTGGGTGACAGAGCGAGAGTCCGTCTGAAAAAAAAACAAACTCCTGATGGAATCCAGATGCAGAGATGAATGATTCTAAGGAGCTAGAACCTAGCATGGTAACATGGCTGCCTTGGGCTTTCTTGACCTGATGTCTTTAGCTATTTGGTCCATCTGATCGTCTTTCATTGAGTTTCTTATTCACTGAACAGCTTTGTAGGTCCTTTGAGTATTTCCAAATTGTGTGGCAATTGCATTTTCCACTATAAATCAACTAACTGGCCTTCTGTGTGTGTTTTGAAAAATTACAATCTCCCACACGCAACATTCCTCATTAATGACCTTCCTCGCCTGAGAGGTGGTTAAAAACAGTTGCCTCCTGCCCCCAAGCTACAAGGCTTCAGGTATTGCATTTTCATAATGCGTGGCCTCTGTACTGAACCTCGTGACTGGGACAAGCTTCAAGGGCAGTCACGGTCAGAGTGGACAGCTGTCACCTGCAGTTGGCCGCAGCCCCATCAATGAGTAGGGCCTGCAGCCATGCTGCTCAGCTGTTCTCTGCAGAGTGAGCGGCATCCCTGGCTTCATGAGCTGGGGACCCTCATGACTCTGGGGATTCAAAGGACTTGGTTTCTCCCCTGGAAGACAGAGGCAGGGCTAGACCAGGGCATAAGCAGTGTTGCTAGTGAGGTGTACTCTGATGCCCTCTGGTAAAGTCTGAAGCCTGCTAGGAGTGGAAAGAGGTGGGCAGGTGGGCCAGGTATCCCTAGCAGTGGTTTCTATTTGTGACAGCCAAATGGTGGGAGTAAGAAGGTGGAGAGGACTGCAGAATCTTCGCAAGGCAAACCAGTGAGAGTGCCAGGCGGGCCACGGTGCCTTGGGGGACATAATGGTTGTATCTCCAGAGATGAGTAGATGCTGGCTTCCTATTTAACATCAGTCCAGCCTCTGAAAGGTCTCCGTCAGTGGTCCTGGCCTTCTTCCACACTCCCCTCAAACCACGTTTCCAGTAAGCACCGTGCCATCAGCCTTCCTCCCACGCTGATTCCCGGCTCTCAGCACACGTATTTTTCATTGACACTCTGCTGCTGTTTCCTAATTGTTTGCAACTTGTGTCACATGTGTATGTTGTGTCTAAAGTGGAAACAGGCCCCTGAGATGAAAATCTAGTTTTCTTGAATCATCGTCCCTCCTCCTCCACAACCACCAATAACTGGCACCGAACACAGGGCATTGTGTAACACTGACAACAGGCTTGTAAATGAGTTCATGTCACAGACACTCAGAAGTTTGTCTCCACTGTAAACAAACACTGTAGAGGTGAAAAGCTTTGTTTCCAAGGCTCAGGAACCTGTAGAGAGGGGTCCTCTACCTTTGCAGTTCATTCAGAGAACTAGGGATCTACTGCCCTCATAAGCTCTTAGAATAAGGGGAAAAAAAGCAGAAGGCTATCATATTACCCCTCATATAACAAGAAAAAAAAAAGAAGCAGAAGACATGTTCAGCAACCTCACAGAACATATTTACCTGGGAACATTCTTCATGGAGCTGGCAAATAATTAAAACAATTTTCAGACATCCCATCCTCCTGACTTCACAGTTTAGCGTTAAAAGAAATTAAGCCAGGTGAAGTGGCTCACACCTGTAATCCCAGCACTTTGGGAGGCTGAGGCAGGTGGATCACCTGAGGTCAGGGGTTCAAGACCAGCCTGGCCAACATGGTAAAACCTCATAGAGAGCTGTTTAACAGGCTAAAAATAAAAAAATTAGCCGGGCATCACAGTGGGTGCCTGTAGTCCCAGCTATTCAGGAGGCTGAGGCAGAAGAATCACTTGAACCAGGGAGACAGAGGTTGCAGTGAGCCAAAATTGTGTCCACTGCACTCCAGTCTGGGTAACAGAGCAAAACTCCATCTCAAGAAAGAAAGGGAAGGAAGGAAAAGGAAAGGAAGAAATTAGGGGCTGGACATGGTGGCTCACGCCTGTAATCCCAGCACTTTGGGAGGCCAAGGCGGGAGAATCACGGGAGGTCAAGAGTTTGAGACCAGCCTGGCCAACATGGTGAAACCCCGTCTCTACTAAAAATACAAAAATTTGCCAGGTGTGGCGTGCATGCCTGTAGTCCTAGCTACTCAGGAAACTGAGGCAGGAGAATTGCTTGAATTCTGGAGGTGGAGGTTGCAGCAAGCTGAGATTGTGCCACTGCATTCCAGCCTGGGCAACAAGAACAAAGCTGTCTCAAAAAATAAATAAAAGAAATTAGAGTCAGAAACGTTTGCTTTGGTTTTGGCAAATCCAAAACAGCTTTTTCAAAAATTCTTTGCTATGAGATTCTTTGAGCTGTCAACTTGTATGACCTAAATTATTGATATTCTTGGCTTTTCTGAAATTTATTTTCTTTAAATAAATAAGGCAAAGGTGCCAATTCTGCAGGAAGGCCAAGGTGCTGGGCGGCTCCTGGCCACGAGGGGGCGTAGTCTCCCTAGTCCTGGACTAAGGCCGTGTCCAGCCTCAGCCTCGCGGAGCTGGGAGGATTCCCCTCGTAGCCAAGGTGCAGGAGTTCCCAGGAGACTCCAGACTTCTTCTATGCCAGCAACTCCCCGCAGCGGAGTGTATGTCTGCGGTGCAGAAAGCCACGAGCGCTCCAGGCTGAAGAGGAGGTCATGTTTAAATTACAGAGTGAGCAGAAGTGCTGTACTGGCAGCTTTGCCCAGGAGCCAGCTGGGTGGGTGGTGTCTGGGGCATGACCTTGGGTGGCTGTGGTGCTGGTTAGGGTGCTGGGTGGAGCCTGGCTGGTGAGGCCGGATAGCATGGGCGTGGCAGCCACAACACACAGATGGGGCCACGCAGAGCCTGTGGGAGCCTCTCTGCCTGGCCAGCTGCTCCCAGCCCTGCCGGCATCGGGACTGCATGGTGTGGTCAAGGCAAAGACTGCTTTTCAGCAAGATCATCTGCATCTGGCTTCAATCTCCCTCCCTCCACATTACCTTTTCCAAAAAGACCTCTTCTCCAGCCCAGCTGGATGACCTGCTCTTCCCGAAAACGACTTAAGCTTTGCTTCATTAAGTCATTTTTGCACTTACTCCCACACTTATTACTGAGTGCGTATGGTAGCCAGGCACTGGACTTTGTGACTTCATGCGTCTTTTGTTGTTGTTGTTGTTGTTGTTTTTCTTAAGATGAGGTTTCACCATGATGGCCAGGCTGGTCTTGAACTCCTGACCTCAGGTGATCCACCCACCTCGGCCTCCCAAAGTGCTAGGATTACAGGCGTGAGCCACCGCACCCGGCCTGTTTTGTTTGTTTTTTTTTTTAAAAAACAGAGTCTTGCTCTGTCGCCCGGGCTGGGGTGCAGTGGTGCGATCTCCACTCACTGCATCCTCCGAGTCTCTGGTTCTCCTGCCTCAGCCTCTCAAGTACCTGGAACTACAGGCACAGACCACCACACCAGGCTGATTTTTGTATTTTTAGTACAGGCGGGGTTTCACCATGTTGGCCAGGCAGGTTTTGAACTCCTGACCTCAAGTGATCCTCCCAAGTTGGCCTTTCAAAGTGCTGGGATTACAGGTGTGAGCCACCGGAACCCGTACATGGACACCACAGTTTTACGCCTTCAAATCTTTATTCATGTTTTTCTATTTGTGGAAAATTCTTCTCATCCCTCTCTGCCTGGCCGGATTTTACCATATTTCAGTGACCTTCTCACGCCTCACCAACTCCAGGACACCCCTTCTGATTATGCCAAAGTGAAAAAAGGGACCAGGTCCTTCTCATTCACTGTTATATCCTAAATGATTAACAGGTGCCTGGTACTCAAAAATATTGACAGAATGAATGAGGCGGTCTTGTCCATCTCTGACTTCACAGCCCTCTTGCCCAAGACTTTCACTTCCAGTCCTGCCCGTGACATTTCTCCTGCTGAACTTTATGACTAAGTTTATTACTACTCAGTGCTGAGAGGTTGGGTTAGGCAGGGCTCTGGATTTGCCAGGAACAGGAAGGAATTTATTGGTTCATTGAATCACACCATGGGATGGACAGCCGGAACCACAGGGACCTGGGAGTACGATGTCAGGACACTCTGCCCCTCCACTGACTTCTCTCATTGATGTCTTCATCCCCTAGCACTGCAGAAAGCCTTCACCACCCAGAAAATGGCTGTCAGCCGGTCAGGATTCACATCCCACCAGCTTAGCAATCCAGGAAAAATAGGATTTTCCTCTCCAATTACTTTTTTTTCTTTTTGAGAGAGGTCTTGCCCTGTTGCCCAGGCTGGAGTGCAGTGGCACGATTATAGCTCACTGCAGCCTCAACCTCCGAGGCTCAAGTGATCCTTCTACCTCAGCCTCCCAAGTAGTTGCAACTACAGGTGTGTGCCACCATGCCTGGCTAATTTTTTTATTTAGGGATGGGGGTCTCACTGTGTTGGCCAGGCTGGTCTCGAACTCCTGAGCTCAGGCAATCTGCCCACCTTGGCCTCCCAAAGTGTTGGGATTATAGGTGTGAGCCACCACACCTGGCCTATTTTATTTATTGTTTGTTTGTTTTTTGTGGTTTTTTTTTTTGAGTCGGAGTCTCACTCTGTCACCCAGACTGGAGTACAGTCACACAATCTTGGCTCACTGCAACCTCCACCTTGGGTTCAAGCAATTCTCCTGCCTCAGACTCCTGAGTAGCTGAGATTACAAGCATGCACCATCATACCTGGCTAATTTTCATATTTTTAGTAGAGACGGGGTTTCGCCATGTTGGCCAAGCTGGTCTTGAACTCCAGACCTCAGGTGATCCACCCACCTCCACCTCCCAAAGTGTTGGGATTACAGGCGTGAGCCACCATGCCGGCCTTTCCCTAGACTTTACGAGAACCTACAACAATCCATCTTGTCCTCTTGTCACCGCTGCTTCGGGGGGAGGGGGGGTTATTTGCCCCGTGTGAGGGTGTGGAAATAGAATCCTGGTAGCCACGTTATGACTTGAGCTGTCTCACTTCTGATTTTCTTTCTGAGAAAATCTTCTGGGTTTAACTGTGTGAGTAATGTTGGCTTTTTGTCTCAAATGGGAAATAACTCTAAGACTGGTTTTTCTTTTTCTTTTTTCTTTTTTGAGACAGAGTCTCGCTCTGTCACCCAGGCTGGAGTGCAGTGGCATGATCTCGGCTCACTGCAACCTCCGCCTCCCAGGTTTGAGCGATTCCCCTGCCTCAGCCTCGCGAATAGGTGGGACTACAGGCACGTGCCACAAGCCCAGCTAATTTTTTATATTTTTAGTAGAGTTGGGGTTTCACCATGTTGTCCAGGATGGTCTCGATCTTCTGACCTTGTAATCCGCCTGCCTTGGCCTCCCAAAGTGCTGGGATTACAGGCGTGAGCCACAGTGCCCAGCCTAAGACCGGTTTTTCTATTTGTGTTTCTTTGTTTATTTTGATAGAAAGCAAAGAGAGCAATATTAAAGGCATCCTCCTTGGATAATCTCAGGAACACAGCCATCTCTAAAGAACTATTCCTCTCCAAAGAGCTGCAGGCTTTCGACAGCCTTATTAGGTAATATTCTTATACCTGTTTACTGGACGCTCAGTGGTAGTAACAAGCCCAAGGTCACAGAACTCTGGTGGGAGGGGGTTACAAAGACAAGACCTGTGGATCCAGATCTTGGTGCCAGAGGCTTTGCTTATATCCAGTCATTCAATTCCCACTGCAGTCTTCTGAGGTCAGCATCAGATGACAGGCTCTGTGAAGCTGACATGTCTTGCCCAAGGTCAGAGAGGCAAACAGGCCTGGGGTTTGCTCATTCCAAAGTCCACAGTATTGTCACTTCAGGTCACCTTACCTCTCTGTGCCTGATCTATTGAATGGGTTAATAACAGTACACGCCTCTGGGTTTGTTGTGGGAATGACACACCTGGCCATAGTGAGCTCTGTAAGTGGTTGCTCTTGTTGTTATTTTATCACGAGGCCTCCTCCCTCGGATCAGGAGCTGGCCACTCCCCGTTGCAGGAGAACCAGATCCCGTGGGAGCCCCTTCCCGGCCCAGGTGCTCCTGAGGCCCAGCACAGGTGCTGGGAAAGTTTGCAACGGGAATAAATGGAACAAAGGCTCCAGGTGCCATCAATGCTTTGTCTGGCTTGAGGCCAGCTTCCTGCTGGATCAGATTGCTCTTGGCTGTCGGATTCATGGAGCTGACCCCTCCTCCCTGTCCCTGCCAACTGAGGGCTGAGGGCTAAGCCTCGTGACACCAGGCAGGGCCTAGCATGGGCATCGCACTTCCTTTCTGGAACCCAGTGCTGGGATTTCTCTGGTTGAAACAGGAAACCTTGGGGAGCTGAGAGGGTCCTCCTTCCACCATGTGACCTCAGTGAACCCCCTCCCAACCTCTCCTGGAGGGGTAGTCTTGGGCGTAGAGGCTGCGCCTGGGATGTGAGACCTGGGCTTGAATGCCAACCCAGGATGGAGCAGTGAAGTGACCGTAGGCAAGCTCACTCTGTCTCAGTTTTCTGCTAGGAAGGTTCGGGAGGTTGTGCTGGTTCATGCATAAAGCCCTTGCAAGGCCAGGCGTGATGGCTCACGCCTGTAATCCAAGCACTTTGGTGGCCAAGGCGGGCAGATCACCTGAGGTCGGGAGTTCAAGACCAGCCCGACCAACATGGTGAAACCCTGTCTTAAGAAAAAAAAAAAAAAAAAGCCCTCGCAAGCCCTAAAATTCACCGCTGCCCCCAGCATGGTCCATAAAAGACCGAGCTTTTTTTTTTTTTTTTTTAGATGAAGTCTCACTGTCGCCCAGGCTGGAGTGCAGTGGCACGACCTCGGCTCACTGCAACCTCCACTTCCCTGGTTCAAGAGATTCTCCTGCCTCATCCTCTTTAGTAGCTGGGATTACAGGTGCATGCCGCCACACCTGGCTAATTTTTGTATTTTAGTAGAGACAGGGTTTCACTATGTTAAACAGGCTGGTCTTGAACTCCTGACCTTAGGTGATCTGTGCGCCTTGACCTCCCAAAGTGCTGGGATTACAGGCGTGAACCACCGCGCTTGGCTCAGGAGATGAAACTTCAAACCCAGCAGAGAGTGATCTTTGCATAACACAAACCAGACTATGTCTCGCCTGTCCTCAAAACCTGCCACAAGCTGGGCCTCCTCCTGCCAACTTCTCCCGGTCCTAGTCACCAGGCTTAAGTTTCTTGAATAGGACTTTGTTCCTGCCTTAGGGCTTTCACACTTGCTATCCCTTTGTCCTGAAACACTTTGAGTTCCAGGTCCTTCTGTGGCTGGCTTTGTCACCCAGGTCTTACGACCTCCTCAGAGCAGCCTTCTTCCACCACCCCTGCCTTGTACCTCTCAACCAACATCATCCAGTTTTATATCATCCAAAGCATACCTCTCTCTGAAATTATCCTGTTTGTATTTGTCTCCCCCTTTTTTTTTTTCAGACAGAGTCTTGCTCTGTAGCCCAGGCTGGAGTACAATGGTGCGATCTCAGCTCACTGCAACCTCCACCTCTCGGGTTCACACGATTCTCCTGCCTTGGCCTCCTGAGTAGCTGGGATTACAGGCACATACCATATTTTTAGTAGAGACAGGGTTTTACTATGTTGGTCAGGCTGATCTTGAACTCCTGACCTGGTGATCCACCCACCTCAGCCTCCCAAAGTGCTGGGATTATAGGCGTCAGCCACTGCGCCCAACTCTATCTCCGTTTTTATTGTCTCGCTCCCTCCACCAGAAGCTAAGCTCTGTGAAGACAGGGAACTCGTCTGTCCTTTCTCCCTGTATCTCCCCAGAAGTGCCAGAGCAGTGCCTGGCACAGTAGGCACTCAGGGACTCTCTGTAGACTTCCCACCCTGGAAGACCCACCTTGAAGTAGGGACTGGGCCGCCTGTGCCCATCATTTCTCTGTGCCCTGGGGCAGTGGCCTGGCGCTGCCATGAGGCAGCTTTGTGGGTGAGAAACACTGTCCCTTTCCAAAACACTTTCACATGTGGGGCCTCATTTGCACCTCCCAGTAACTCTGTGACACAGGTAGAGCAGGGTCATAAACTCCATTTCACAGACGAGAAAATCAGCATGCCCAGAAGCTTCAGGAACATGCCTAAGGCCATATGCCTCATTGGGGCAGAATCAGGAAGAGAACTGTGAGTCTCAGGAAGCTCCAGGACCTCAAGCCAGACATAGAATGCTGAAGATGCACACATCGATCCCATCTCTCAATTAGGCCATGTTATCCATGTACACATGTTTAGAATCACTGCATGAGTGGGTACTACTCTGATCTCTGAAGTGCTTTTGAGCTCTCAATGTTTCTAGGGCTCTTGGATATATGCGATGAGACTTACCTTTAGGTCTCTTCCAGGGAAACTAAAATTCTTACCTTCTTCCTGGACTGAGAAATCAAAGTCTCTGCCCTATTCTGCCACAGAATCCCAGCAATGCCTCTATGTAGTACCTAGCACATAGTACTTCCTACTCTACATAGTACATAGTACTTCACACCCAGTTTCACATATATTCAACTGCAGATGAGGTTCAGAGAGATGAGGGGACTGGCTGGCCCATATAGGAAAACGGCAAAGGGAAGTCTAGAACTCAGCTGGTCTGGTACCAAGTACATGTTCCTCCCACCAGACTCATATGCATGTGAACTCACTTCCAGTTGCATGGAGGATGGAGTTCTTCACAGCTAAATTGTTAAAACCATAACGCCATCTTTAGATGCCTTTATTAAGCTCATTAAAAGCTTGTCTGGGCCAGGCACAGTGGCTCATGCCTGTAACCCAGCACTTTGGGAGTCCAGGCAGGTGGATCACCTGAGGTCAGGAGTTCAAGACAAGCCTGGCCAACATGACGAAACCCCATCTCTACTAAAAATACAAAAATTAGCCAGGTGTGGTGGCAAGCGCCTGTAATCCCAGCTACTTGGGAGGCTGAGGCAGGAGAATCACTTGAACCCAGGAGGTGGAGGTTGCAGTGAGCTAAGATCACGCCATTGCACTCCAGCCTGGGTGACAGAGTAAGAGTCCATCTCAATTTAAAACAAACCAAAAAAAAGCTTATTGGCCAGGCGGCCAGGCATGTTGGCTCATGCCTGTAATCCCAGCACTCTGAGAGCTCAAAGTGGGAGGACTGCTTGAGCCCAGGAGTTCGAGACCAGCCTGGGCAACATGGCAAAACCCCATCTCTACCAACCATACAAAACTTAGCTGGGTGTGGTGGTGCACACCTGTGATTCCAGCTACTTGGGAGGCTGAGGTGGGAGGATGGTTTGAGTCTGGGAGGTCGAGGCTGCGGTGAGCCAAAATCACATCACTATACTCCAGCCTGGGCCACAGAGACAGACCATGTCTTAAAAAAAAAAAAAATTGATTAAGTCCTTGCCATGGCCTTCTGTTAGATCTGCAGCAGGGGAGACAGGAGATGAGAGGATGAGAGGAACCCTTGTGGTGGAATACAGGGCAGCTCCTCCAAATGAGGGCAGAAATCTATACTTATTGGTAACTTTACAAATATGTGTCTCTGTTGTATGCAGACACACATGAAGAAAGTCTAGAAGGATGTGCTTCAAAATGCCAGTAGCAGCATCTCTGGGAATCACCTGATGGGTGACTTTTTCACTCCCTTCTCCCTTCTTTTTTTTTTTTTTTTTTGAGATGAAGTTTTACTCTTGTTGTCCAGGCTAGAGTGCCATGGTGCAAGCTCAGCTCACAGCAACCTCCGCCTCCCAGGTTCAAGCAATTCTTCTTTCTCAGCCTCCCAAGTAGCTGGGCTTACAGGCGTGCACCACCACACCCAGCTAATTTTATATTTTTCTTTTATAGTTTATTTATTTATTTATTTTATTGAGATGGGGTTTCACCATCTTGGCCAGGCCGTTCTTGAGCTACTGACCTCGTGCTCACCTCTCCCTCCCAAAGTGCTGGGATTACAGGCATGAGTCACTGTGCCCGACTAATTTTGTATTTTTAGTAGAGATGAGGTTTCTCCATGTTGGTCAGGCTGGTCTCAAACTCCCAACCACAGGTCATCTGCCCGCCTCTGCCTCCCAAAGTGCTGGGATTACAGGCATGAGCCACTGCACCCAGCTCACTCCCTTGTATATACTTGTCTGAAATTTTATTTTATAATGGACAAGCATTTCCTTTATAATCAGAAAAAGATAATAAAGCCATTTTCTTTTTTAATTTTGACATGGAGTTTCACTCTTGTTTCCCAGGCTGGAGTGCAATGGTGTGATCTCAGCTCACTATAGCCTCTGCCTCCCTGGTTCAAGCAATTCTCTCACCTCAGCCTCCTGAGTAGCTGCTGAGCCACTGCATCCAGTCAATAAAGTCATTTTCATTCTGAAAAAGAATTGAGACTGGGCACGGTGGCTCACACCTGTAATCCCAGCACTTTGGAAGGCCAAGGTGGCTGGATCACAAGGCCAGGAGTTCGAGACCAGCCTGGCCAATATGGTGAAACCCCATCTCTGGTAAAAACACAAAACTTGGCCAAGCATGGTGGCAGGTGTCTATAGTCCCAGCTACTCTGGAGGCTGAGGCAGGAGAATCTCTTGAATGGGGAGGCAGAGGTTGCAGTGAGCTGAGATCACACCACTGCACTCTAGCCTGGGTGACAGAGCAAGGCTCTGTCTCAAAAAAAAAAAAAGAAAAGAAAAAATGTTGAAAAAAGCTACTGAATAGGCCAAGCATGGTGACATGGACCTGCAGTCCCAGCAACACAGGAGGCTGAGGCGGGAGGATTGCTTGAGGCCAGGGACTGGAGGCTGCAGTAAGCCATGATTATGTATGTGAATAGCCACCACACTCCAGCCTGGGCAACATAGTGAGACCCACTCTCATGAAACAGGAAGGAAGGAAGGCCACTGAATAGAAATAAAAGAATGGGGGTTGGGCATGGTGGCTCATGCCTCTAATCTCAGCACTTTGGGAGCCTGAGGTGGGCAGATCACCTGAGGTGGGAAGTTCAGCCTGACCAACATGGGGAAATTCTGTCTCTACTAAAAATACAAAATTAGCCAGGCATGGTGGGGAGTGCCTGTAATCTCAGCTACTCGGGAGGCTAAGGCAAGAGAATCGTGGAGGCGGAGGTTGCAGTGAGCCGAGATCGCGCTATTGCACTCCAGCCTGGGCGACAAGAGCGAGACTCCATCTCAAAAAAAGAATGGAAAGAAGTGCTGATACATGTGTCTAACATTTTCAGTCAATCATTCTGGGGATGCAGGTGGAATCTGTGTCAGCTATGAATGGACCCTCTACTTGGCAGGCACTCAAAATATTAAGGTAATGAGGGCTAAGCAGACGTCTTCCAGTGAATGACACGGAAATGATACACCTCTTGGCAGTCTCTTTGTACAACTCTCATCTTTCTCAGGATCCTAATGATTCATGTCACAGGCCCTTTCCAAAGACTGTGTGGCAGCTCTGGAGGAAAACCAACCAGTGATATGACTCGTTTCTGGATAATTGTCATGAGTCAGACCTCCTTGAGTGCTCTGGAGTTTCCAGGCCATTAACTTCTGTGCCTGAACCCTTGAGTCAGGGTCAGTCAGCCCAGAATTGAATGTGTACGTGCTTCCCGGCCCTGTTCTTCCTGCCCGCCCCCCAGCCTTCACACAGGCATTTCTGCAGGCACTCACAAGCCTCCCCAGCCATAGATCCCGGAAAGGGTGCAAGCATGCCTGGCTTAGTCATCCATCCACGGGGGTTTGCACAGCCCTACCTGAGTGCTAAGATCAGGCTGTAAACTGCCAGAATGAACCAAAGGAGGGAAAATAAATATCAGCACTCTCCCATAAATTTTGCAGTCATCAGCTGTAGTTTAGCTGTGATTTAGAGCATTTGTTTTGTGAATAACCGGATGTGAATAACCTATATGTGAATAACCTATATGTCTGTCGATAGTGATCCATTATGATACATTGTGGTGGTGGCCACCTTGTAATCAGCTACTCAGGAGGGTGAGGTGGGAGGATCGCTTGAGTCCAGGAGTTCTGGGCTGTAGCGTATGATGCTTATACGGTGTCCATACTAAGTTGGGCATCAATATGGGGAGCTCCTGGGAGCTGGGGGACCACCATGTTAGACGCCTAAGGAGAGATGAACCAGCCCAGGTCTGAAACAGCACAGGTCAAAACTCTGGTGCTGATTAGTAGCAGGATGGTTCTGTGAATAGCCAGTGAACTCCAGGCTATGCAACTTAGCAAGACTCTGTCTCTAAAAAAATGTGTGTGTGTGTGTGCATGTGTGTGTGTATAAAATACATTGTGGTATATCCAGAGAGTAGATTACCATGCAGCTATTTAAAAGAATGAAGTAGAGCTATGTAAGGTGACATAGAAAGGGTCAGTTTGGCTGGGCACAGCGGCTCACACTTGTAATCCTAACAGTTTGGGAGACTGAGGCAGGAGGATCATTGAGCCCAGGGGTTCAAGCCTGCAGTGAGCTATGATCACACCACTGCGCTCCAGTCTAGGTGACAGCATGAAATCTGGTCCCTAAAAAACCCAAAACCCCAAAACAAAAACAAAGGGTCAGTTAAGAGGAACATTGCATAGCAGTGTGTGTATATTACGCTCCCATTTGCATGCATACCTGTTATTATTATTACTGAGATGAAGTTTTACTCTTGTTGACCAGGCTAGAGTGCAATGGTGCAATCTCAGCTCACTGCAACCTCAGCCTCCCCGGTTCAAGTGATTCTCCTGCCTCAGCCTCCCTATAGCTGAGATTACAGGCATGCACCACCACAACCAGCTAATTTTTTGTATTTTTAGAAGAGACGGGGTTTCTTCATGTTGGTCAGGCTGGTCTTGAACTCCCAACCTCAGGTCAGGCTGGTCTTGAACTCCCGACCTCAGGTGATCTGCCCACCTTGGCCTCCAAAGTGCTTGGATTACAGGCGTGAGCCACCACGCCCGGCCCCGGCATATTATTCTTATTTTTAAAAATTATAAATGGCAGGGCCACGCATGGTGGCTCATGCCTGTAATCCCAGAACTTTGGGAGGCCAAGACGGGTGGATCACAAGGTGAGGAGTTCAAGACCAGCCTGACCAACATGGTGAAACCCCGTCTCTATAAAAACATATATATACCTTTTAAAAAATTATAAAGGCCGGGCAGGGTGGCTCAAGCCTG
Source organism: Cacajao melanocephalus (assembly GCA_963573385.1). Classification (NCBI taxonomy): domain Eukaryota; kingdom Metazoa; phylum Chordata; class Mammalia; order Primates; family Pitheciidae; genus Cacajao; species Cacajao melanocephalus. Next base: position 34,153 of record CAUYLG010000359.1, on the reverse strand, counting down.
TAATCTTAGCACTTTGGGAGGCCGAGGCACATGGATCATGTGAGGTCAGGAGTTCAAGACCAGACTGACCAACATGGTGAAACCTCGTCTCTACAAAAAAAAAAAAAAAAAATTATAAATGGCATTTTCTCATTGTAAAATGATAAAAATACAGAAAAGGTTGGCAGAAGACACAAAACTCTCTCATCATCCCTTTTATCAGTCAGGACAGGCTAGACCATGCCGTGGTAACAAATATCTCTAAAGGCCAGGCGCGGTGGCTCACGCCTGTAATCCCAGCACTTAGGGAGACCGAGGTGGGCAGATCACAAGGTCGGGAGATCGAAACCATGCTGACCAACATGGTGAAACCCCATCTCAAAAATTAGCTAGGCGTGGTGACACATACATGTAATATCAGTTACTTAAGGTGCTAAGGCAGGGGAGTCACTTGAACCTGGGAGGCAGGGGTTGCAATGAGCTGAGATCGTGTGACTGCATTCCAGCCTGGGCAACAAGAGTGAAACTCCTTCTCAAAAAAAAAAAAAAAAAAGTTATGTTCATACTATCCTGTAGTCTATTAAGTGAGCAATCATCTCTTAAAAATATGTATATATCACAAAAATTAGCCAGGCACAGTGGCGTGTGCCTGTAACCCCAGCTGCTTGGGAGGCTGAGGCAGGAGAATCGCTTGAAGCCGGGAGGCGGAGGTTGCAGTGAGCCGAGACGACACCATTGCACTCCAGCCTGGGTGACGAGACAGACTTCATCTCAAAAAAAAAAAAAAAAAGAAAAAAAAGGATATTTTTAAATTTTTTTAATTTTTAAATTTTTTTGAGACAGGGTTCCATTCTGTCGCCCAGGCGGGAGTGCAGTGGCACAGTCATGGCTCACTGCAGCGTCAACCTCTGAGGCTAAAGTGATCCTGCTACCTCAGCCTCCCAAGTAGCTGAGACCACAGGCATGCACCACTGCGTGGACCTTGCTAACTTTTGTACTTCTGGTAGCGACGGGGTTTGGCCACATTGGCCAGGCTGGTCTTGAACTCCTGGGCTTAAGCATTCTGCCCACCTTGGCACCATGCTTGGGATTCCAAGTGCAAGCCACCACACCCAGCCTGTTTTGCTTACCTATTGTTTGTGTGCTCACTGTAGTAGCGCCTTTAATTTACTTCAAGGACTTTTCCTTTGTCTTCGCAACTTGGCTAACTGGCTCAAGCAGCCTAGTTTTTCAGCCTGTTTTGGCTTTCAACATACCTTCCTCACTAAGCCTGATCATTTGTAGCTTTTGATTTAAAGTGAGAGATGTGGAACTCTAGCTTTTACGTGAACAGTTAGAGGCCATTATAGGGTTATTATTGGCCTGATTGCAACATCCTGTGTCTAAGGGAATAGGGAGGCTCCTGTAGAGGGAGAAAGAAGGGAGGGAGAATAACCCATCGATGGCCAATTGATGTAGCAGTCAGAACACACAAAACGTTTATCAATTGTGGCCGGGCGCAGGGGCTCGCACCCGTAATCCCAGCACTCTGGGAGGCCAAGACCGGTGGATCACCTGAGGTCAGGAGTTCAAGGCCAGCCTGGCCAACATGATAAAATCCCGTCTCTACTAAAAACACAAAAATTAGCTGGGTGTGGTAGTGGGCACCTGTAATACCAGCTACTTCTCCTGAGGCAGGAGAATTGATTGAATCTGGGAGGTGGAGGTTGCAGTGAGCCAAGATCATGCCATTGCTCTCCAGCCTTGGCGACAGAGTGAGACTCTGTCTCAAAAAAATATATATGTGTATATATATATATATACACACACACACACATTGGGTACATGTGTGTCTAATACAAGTTTTGGAGTCAGACAGGTTTGAATCTCAAATAGGTTATTTACCAGCCATGTCCCTGAGATAAGTTCCTTGATCTTTCCAAAAACTCAGTTTTCCTATGTGTGCCTCCTTCCTGGGTGCATGTGTGGATTCAATGTGATGGTGTAAATGAAGCCCTTCATGAACAGCTGCTTACAAAAGTCATAATAGTCATGTCTAACTTGGAAATGAAGCGGCCTTGACACAGTCCGTTTAGAGGGCTGGAGGTGAGATGTACGAACACATGCCACAACAAAAAATCTGTCCATCAATATCTGGATAGAAGTTTCTCTTCTATCCCATAGTTTTTCTTATGTGAGGTGGGAGTCTTTTATTATTATTATTATTATTATTATTATTATTATTTTGGTAGAGATGGGGGGGGTCTCCATATGTTGCTCAGGCCGGTCTCAAACTCTCAAACTCTTGGCCTCAGGCAATCCTCCTGCCTCTCACCAACATGCTGGGATTCTGGGTGTGAGCCACCATTTGCCTAGGTCTTGTCTTTTTTTTTTTTTTTTTTAATTGCAACAGAGTTTCGCTTTTGTTGCCCAGGCTGTAGTGCAGTGGCATGATCTCTGCTCACTGCAACCTCTGCCTCCCATGTTTAGGCAATTCTCCTGCCTCAGTCTCTTAAGTAGCTGGGATTACAGGCATATGCCACCACATCTGGATAATTTTTTTGCATTTTTAGTAGAGACAGGGCTTCTCCATGTTGGTCAGGCTGGTCTCGAACTCCCCACCTCAAATGATCTGTCCCCCTCGGCCTCGCAAAGTGCTGAGATTACAGGCATGAGCCACCGCGCCCAGTCTTGTCTTTTTTTTTTTTTTTTTTTTTTTTAAGATGGGGTTTCACCATGATGGCCAGGCTGGTCTTGAACTCCTGACCTCAGGTGATCCACCCACCTCGGCCTCCCAAAGTGCTAGGATTACAGGTGTGAGCCACCGCACCCAGTCTTGTCTTAATGGTATCTTCATGCCTGGGGACATGGAGGAGTGAGTCAGGTACCAAAAAAAAAAAAATCCTGCTCTCCGTTCATGGACCAGTACCCCTTCAGCCTATCTGGGCTCTCCTTCCTATACCCTTGGGTTTCCCAAAGCTGAGTGTCATGTTGAAGAGAGCAGCTTTCCAGGTGAAGGACTGGCCAGGCACAGTGGCTCATACCTGGAATCCCAGCACTGTGGGAGGCCAAGGCAGGAGGATAGCTTCAGGGCAAGACTAGGATTTCCAGCTCTCTGGAATCCCCTCCCACATAATGGGAGCTCTCTTTCCCCTCCTGGATTTCCCCACTGGGGTCCCCTTCCACCCAGTGTGGAAGCTGTCTTTCCTCTCCTGGATTCCATCTTTGTGGATTCTCTCACTCAGGGTGAGGGGAGGTTTCCTTCTCTGGTTTTCCGCCTCTGAGAATCCTTCTCAGTGTGAGAGCGACTTTCCTATCTCTCATTCAGTGTGAGAGCTAGCTTTTCTCTCTCCTTCTCCTTTTTCTCTCTCTACCTAAATAAATCACTTTTCTGCAACAACAACAACAACAACAAGAATTGGAAGACCAACCTGGGCCACACAGCAAGACCCCATCTCTACAAAAAATAAAAAGCTATACTTCTAGAATCTTCAGAGAATTAATTAATTAAATTGAAATAAATTAGCCCAGGCTGGTGGTGCACACCTATAGTCCCAGCTACTCGGGAGGCTGAGGTGGGAGGATCGCTTGAGCCCAGGAAGTTGAGGCTGCAGTGAGCAATAGGCCATGATCATACCACAGCACTCCAGCCTGGACAACAGAGTTAGACCCTTTCTCAAAAAAATAAAGAAGAAGAAGAAGAAAATAATAATTTTTAAAAAGGACTGGTCGGCCAGGTGCAGAGGCTCACACCTATAATCCTAGCACTTTGTGAGGCCAAGGTGGGTGGATTGCCTGAGCTCAGGAGTTTAAGACCAACCTGGGCAACATGGCAAAACCCCATCTTAAAAAAAAAAAAAAAAAAAGGACTGTTCTTCATGTAGAAATATGTTGAAGCCCGGCACAGTGGTGCATGCCTGTAGTACCAGCTACTCGGGAGGCTGAGGCTGCAGGATCACTTGAGCCCAGGAGTTCTGGGCTGTAGTGCGCTATGCCGATCAGGAGTCCGCACTAAATTCGGCATCAATATGGTGACCTCCTGGGAGTGGGGGACCACCAGGTTGCCTAAGGAGGGGTGAACCGGCCCAGGTTGGAAACGGAGCAGGTCAAAACTCCCGTGCTGATCAGTAGTGGGATCAAGCCTGTCAATAGCCACTGCACTCCAGCCTGGGCAACATAGTGAGACCCCGTCTCTTAAAAAAAATTAAATAAATAATAAATAAATATGTTGTTTTAAGAAATAACAATTTTCAGGCTGCGTGCGGTGCCTCACGCCTGTAATCCCACCATTTTGGGAGGCTGAGGCGGGCGGGTTGCCTGGGGTTAGGGGTTCAAGACCAGCCTGACCAACATGGAGAAACCCTGTCTCTATTATAAATACAAAATTAGCTGGTCGTGGTAGTGCTTGCCTGTAATCCCAGCTACTCCTGAGGCTGAGGCAGGAGAATCACTTGAACCTCGGAGGCAGAGGTTATGGTGAGCTGAGATTGTGCCATTGCACTCCAGCCTAGGCAACAAGAGCAAAACTCCGTCTCAAAAAATAATAACAATGTTCACAGCGTTTCTCAAGAACAATCTGACAGTGTATCAGAAACCTTTAAAAATATAGAGATCCAAGCCAGGCACCACCTGTAGTCCCAGCCATTTGGGAGACTGAGGTGGGAGGATCACTTAAGCCTAGGAGTTTGAGTGTATGTGGGCGGCATGGCAAGACCTTGTCTCTTTAAAAATATATGTGCAAAAAAAAAGATTTAAATTAAAAATATATAAATGTGTATATATTGGCTGGGCGAGTGGCTCAGGCCTGTAACCTGAGCACTATGGGAGGCCCAGGTGGGAGGATCACTAGAGACCAAAGTGGGCAACATGATGAATTCCCCATCTTTACAAAAAATACAAAAATTAGCCTGGCAGGGTGGCGAGCGGCTGTAGTCCCAGCTACTCAGGAGGGCAAGGTGGAAGGATTGCTTGAACCCAGGAGGCGGAAGTTGCATTGAGTAGAGATCTTGCCACTGCACTACAGGCTGGGTGACAGAGTGAGACCAGCATAAACACACACAAACACATACACAGATCCTTTGACCCAGCAGTCCACAGAGCATAGTTTATTCTTTTTTTTTTTTTGAGACCAAGTCTTGCTCTGTTGCCCAGGGTGGAGTGCAGTGGTGCGATCTCGGCTCACCGTAACCTCCGCCTCCAGGGTTCAAGCGATTCTCCTGCCTCAGCCTCCCGAGTAGCTGGGATTACAGGCGCCTGCCACCTAAAATTTAAAAAAAAAAATGCCCAGCTAATTTTTGTATTTTTGGTAGAAACGGTTTCACTGTGTTTGCCAGGCTGGTCTCAAACTCCTGACCTTGTGATCTGTCCGCCTCAGCCTCCTAAAGTGCTGGGGTTACAGGTGTGAGCCACCTCGCCCAGCATAATTTTATAATTTTTCTACAAAGAACATGATTAAGTAATAAAGACAAAGATTAGTTAAATATGTCTTCAGACACTTGTATTTTTTTGAGGCAGGGTCTTGCTTTGTTGCCCAGGCTGGAATGCAGTGGTGTGATCATGGCCCACTGCTACCTCAACCTTGCAGGTTCAAGCCATCCTGCCCACCTCAGCCTCCCAAGTAGCTGGGACTACAGGAATGTGCCAACATGCCCAGCTAATTTTTTAATTTTTTGTAGAGATGAGCTCTGAACTTCTGGACTCAAGCCATCCTCCCCTTTGGCCTCCAAAGGTGTCAGGATTTGAGCCAATGCACCCAGCCCACTTCTTATTTTCTATACTATGGATACTCAAGGTCATCTGCTGGCAGAGGTGACTGGGCGTGAGGCTGGGATCAGGAAGCCTTGGTTTCTGCTGAGTGTTATCTTGGTAAGCCACCCCCCGGGGGAGGTATTTGCATCAACTTTTTACATATAGATAACCCATGTGCAGAGAGGGCCCATGCTGTGCTCAAGATCTCATAGTTCTTAGTGCCAGGGCTGGATATTTTTTTCTTTTTCTTTTGTTTGTTTGTTTGTTTGTTTTTTGAGATGGAGTCTCACTCTGTCACCTAGGCAGAAGTGCAGTTGCATGATCTCGGCTCACTGCAACCTCCACCTCCCCAGTTCAAGCAATTCTCCTGCCTCAGCCTCCCGAGCAGCTGGGATTACAGGTGCCCACCACCATGAGCGGCTAATTTTTGTATTTTTAGTAAAGACAGAGTTTCGCCATGTTGCCAGGCTGGTCTAAACTTCTAACCTCAAGTGATTTGCCCGCCTCAGCCTCCCAAAGTGCTGGGATTACAGGCGTGAGCCACTGCTCCTGGCCTGGGTAAGGATTTTCTCCAGCACACCAGAGTTACACTTTTCTGAGCCTCATCTCTAAAATGACAATCTGGATCCAGTCCCTTCCAGCTGAAAATATTCAGTATCCACAGGAGGTTCCCCTCCCCCATCATTCCTGGCACGTTTCCATGCCCGAACAGTTGGTGTATGTGCCCCATTTGCCGGATGCCAGCCTTCCCCGGCCGGTGGGATTTCAGGCTAGGTTCAGAGCACTCCAGCCTGCCCCATGGCCACAAAGAGGGTGAGGGTAGGGGTGCTCTGTGGCTGGGCATCTGGCCGGGTGCCTGCAGAACCAGGCAAGAACTGCCCACGAAGGCTGGCTGGCTGCCGGGAACTCGCTGTCTTTCCATTTAAACAGACACTGGCTGTCTGTTGAGTTTCTGGAAACATCTGACCTTTTGCAGAGCATCTCAGGAGTTGTCAGGGAGGGCTGGAAGGAGGCTTCTCGCTTTCTGTAAACGGTTTAACCCTTTCTACAAAACCCTTCACAAGAAAAAGAAGAGGTCAGTTTCCAGGGAACTGGAAAGATTTGTTTGTCCTATTTTGTTGGCTGGGGAGGTAGAACATGACTGGGGGCAGGAAAGAGATTTTGAGCCCAGAGACCTCCTCGGTCATTTTCTCTGATCTCCTGTTTCTGGGACTGGAGGCTGTCAGGGGAGTGAGGGGCAGGGGGCGGGTGAGATGGAGGTCCTGGAGGGAGGGGAGGAGTTGAAAGGAGGCAGCTCCCTTTGCCCAGAGCAGAGGCTCTACTGAGGACGAGGGTTTGGCCCACCAGACCAGGGGCTGCTTCTCTGACGGAGTGAGCGGTGGACTTTATCCTGCAAATGTTTTTGTTTTACATATATATATATATATATATATATATATATATATATATATATTTTTTTTTTTTTTTTAAAGAGAGTTGGTCCAGAGAGCAGTGTAGAGAGGTGGCCAGAGAAAGGAGGGCAGCCTGGGTGGTGCTGAGGGCCCATCTGAGGCTGATGACCTGGATTTCCAGTGGAACCCTTCACCCTAAGTGACTCTCTCCGGCCACTGTTGGGGAAGAGGTGCTGAGAAAGTGGGTCACAGAGTGCATCTAGAGCTTTCTTTCTTTTATTTCTTTCTTTCTTTGTTTCTTTCTTTTCTTTTCCTTTCTTTCCTTTCCTTTCTTTCTTTCACTCTCTCTCTCTCTCTCTTTCTTTTTTCTTTCTTTCTTTCGATGGAGTCTCACTCTGTCGCCCAGACTGGAGTACAGTAGTGTGATCTTGGCTTACTGCAACCTCCACCTCCTGGGTTCAAGTGATTCTTCTGCCTCAGCCTCCCTAATAGCTGGGACTACAGGCACACACCACCAAGCCCAGCTAACATCTGGAACTTTCCCACACAGCAAAAATGACTGCAAGGAATGTTAGGGAATTGAAGCAATAGGTTGTTGGAATGGTCTCTAAGTGGGTAGGAAGGGAGTGGGGAGGGAGAACGGCTAGTGGATCGGGAGAAGGTGGGACATCAGCAACCTGGAGAGGCTGCCGAGGTCCAAGGAAGGTCTAAGGGATTGTGTTAAACCAGAAAGTTGGAAGAAAAAGAGATGGGACTTAGAGAGCAGGATGCCTGAATTTGCTGATGAAGCAGTTACCACTGGTAAAATGGGAGTGCAGTTGAAGTGGGGTCAGGGAGGTCATCCAAGATGTAAGAAAGAGATGTGACTGGGTGCTGTGGCTCACGCCTGTAATCCCTGCACTTTGGGAGGCCGAGGTGGGTGGATGGCCTAAGATCAGGAGATTGAGACCAGCTTGACCAACATGGTGAAACCCTGTCTCTACTAAAAATACAAAAATTAGCTGGGCATGGTGGCAGGAGTCTGTAATCCCAGCTACTCGGGAGGCTGAGGCAGGAGAATCACTTGAACCCTGGAGGTGGAGCTTGCGGTAAGCTGAGATCACCCTGCTGCACTCCAGCCCGGGTGACAGAATGAGACTCAGTGTCAAAAAAAAAAAAAAAAAAAGAAAGCAGATGCAGGACTTGTCACCCAAGACAATGATGGGAGCTCTAGGTGGAGAATTGGGAGCCACATGCCCTCTAGTGACAGGGATGTGGCCAAAGGTGGGTGGACAGCCTCAGGGTTTTTTGTTTGTTTTCTTCTAGCAATTTTTTTTTTTTTTTTTTTTTTTTTTTTTTAATACGGGGTTTCACCACGTTGGTCAGGCTGGTCTTGAACTCCCGACCTCAGGTGATCCGCCCGCCTTGGCCTCCAAAGTGCTTGGATGACAGGCGTGAGCCACCGCGCCCGGCCATCTTCTAGCAATTTGTGATAGCCTCAGGGCTTTTACCAGAGGATGGAGGAAGATTATTCAGGAGGGGCATGGGGACGCCTCAGGTCCTGGGGAAGGAGAGGAAGATAGTGGAGAGATGCAGGATGGAGCAGAAGCAAGGAAAGACAGGAGGTGTGGTAGAGAAAGAAGTCAATGAGTCAGTGAGGCCGGGCGGTGGCTCACGCCTGTAATCCCAGCACTTTGGGAGGCTGAGGGGGGTGGATTAGCTGAGGTCAGGAGTTCAAGACCAGCCTGGCCAAGATGCTGAAACCCTGTCTCTACTAAAAATACAAAATTAGCAGGGCGTGGTGGCACATGCTTGTAATCCCAGCTACTCAGGAGGCTGAAGCAGGAGAATTGCTTGAACCTGGGAGGCAGAGGTTGCAGTGAGCTGAGATTGCACTACTGCACTCCAGTCTGGGCGACAGAGCAAGACTGTGTCTCAAAAGGAAAAACAAAAGAAAAAGAAAAAGAAAAAAGCCAATCTCAAAAGGTTATGCACTGTATTTACATAACATTCTTGAAATAACAAAACTATACAGATGGAGAAGAGATTGACGGTTGTCAGGGGGCAGTGACAGGAGTGTGACTATAAAGAGGTACCATGAAGGTTCCTCCATGGTGATGGAACAGTTCCATATCTTGATGGTGGTGGTCAGTACACAAATGCATTCATGGGTTCAAATTGCATAAAACTATACACACATATATATGTGCATACACAAACAAGCACAAGCAGAAACTGAACGATAAGGTCTGTAGTCTATTTACAGTGTTGACCAATGTCAATTTCTTTATTTTGTAATTCTACTACAATTATATAATGTCATCATTGGGGAAAGCTGGTGAAGGGTTCATGGGACACTATGTACTATTTTTGCAACTTCCTGTGAATCTATAATTATTTAAAAATTAAAAAGTTAACGAAAATATGCATCCAATTCTAAAATACACATTTTGAAGAACGTGTAAGAACAAAAACATGTATATTAAACACCTTAATGGTTTTCTGTGGGGGGAGGGAGCGGGAGGAGAAATGAGGATAAAAGGAAATAAACAGCTACATTAATCAAGGGTCCCTATGCAGACAAATGATAACAATGTGCTGTGAACCAAGAAGGTATTAACTCAAACCTCTCTGCGCCTGAGATCCTGCAGAGTGGACAGGGTATGTGTGTTGAGGGTTGGGGGAGGAGGTAGGAGAAGGGGGATCAATAGCATTAAAAAGAGGGCTTTATTTCACAACATTAAAGATGTTTCCCTTTATTCAGTAGAAGACTGCAGGAAGATGGGAGGAGGAGACAGCAGGAAAAGGGAGGAGGATGACGGCGCTGGAGTAGGCAGTGGAAAGCACTCTTCTGGTCTAGGGACCAGGAGCTGAATCCCTGCGGAGCTCTGAGGCCCCACAGGGAACTCGTTTCCAGGTGCTCCTCTGAGCAGGGGTGCTCCCAAGGTGCTCTGTATGCTGGAAACTTGGAAGTGCTGATTTTTATTTTTATTAAATCTGTTTTTAATTATTTTAGTATTTTTTTCTAGGGTCTTCTGGAGAAAGAAATGCTGATTGTTAACATAGCCTGTTGTCAGGCACAGCTTGCAGGGGCTGGGTGACCTTAAGCGAGACCTCTAATTTAGCTGTGCTCTTCGTATCCTTAGCAAGGCGAGTCCCCACTCCAGCACTCTTTGAAAGGCAGAGCTAATAAGAGGATTGGGAGGATTTTAAAAGCCGTTTGTACAAGTTCATGGCCTTAGTTATAAACAAAGTACGTATTGCTACTAATTGGATGACTGTAAGGAGGAAGGAAGAATATAAGGGGCAGAAGGAAATAATCGACGAAGTGTATAAAGGTTTATTGAAAAGGATGCATCTCAACATTACTTAAGATAATGAACAATTAGAAACAGATACCTACTTGATTAAAAATGCGCGCTACATTCGTGTGATAGAATACATTAAAATGAAAGTATGCAATAATTCTTATTTTTTTAATTTTTTAAAAGTTTTTTAGAGATGAGATCTCACTGTGTTGCTCAGTAAAACTTCTGGGCCCAAGTGATCCTCCCACCTCAGCCACCTGAGTAGTTGGGACTACAGGTGCACCTTGCAATCATTTGTTTTCCTTTTTTTTTTTTTTCTTTGGTAGAGGCGGGGGTCTTACCATGTTGCCCAGGCTAGTCTTGAACTCCTGGCTTCAAGCTGTCCTCCTGCTGGGATTACAGAAGTGAACTACTGTGCCCAGCCAATAATTTTATCCAGGATGGTCTCAATCTCCTGACCTCATGATCCACCCACCTCAGCCTTCCAAAGCGCTGGGATTACAGGCGTGAGCCACTGCACCCGGCCTTTTTTTTTTTTTTTTTTTTAAGATGGAGTCTGGCTCTGTTATCCAGGCTGAAGTGCAATGGCGAGGTCTCGGCTTACCATAACATCCTCATTCTGGGTTCAAGCGATTCTCCTGCCTTAGCCTCCCGAGTAGCTGGGATTAAAGGCCCCCGCAACCACACCCGGCTAATGTTGTATTTTTAGTAGAGATGGGGTTCCTCCATGTTGGCCAGGCTGGTCTGGAACTCCCGACCTCAGGTGATCTGCCCGCCTCGGCCTCCCAAAGTGCTGGGATTACAGGTGTGAGCCACCATGCCTGGCCGTGATATTATTTTTAATTGTGTCTTTCTGTTGTCTAACTGTCCCATACTAAATATGTGTTCACTTTTATGGAGCGGTAACAGGAGTAACCAGTTTTTTCTTTTCCTGGAGGCGCTAGGCCGCAATTCCCGGAGAGACGAGGCTGCAGGACAGTGTACACTTAGGGCAGGCCCGCCCGGCCCTGGAACAGGCTGCCACTTGGCCTTTGGTTTCTGCAGTCTCTTGACCCAGCAGCTCAGGCCAGTTCAGCCACTTACAAGCCCAGAACTGGTTGTTTCAGTATCCGCCCTGCAAGCTGCTGTTGCTTTCCTAGAAGATAGGACGCAGGAGCTAGAGGGAGAGGTCCAAGGTCACTTGATAAACGGGAGGTATTTATAACCCTATCTTTCACCCGTCCTGCAGATCTCCGTTTCGTTTCACTCTCTCAGCACGCACGCCCACTGCATGTAAAGAGAGCAGTGAGCAGATTTCTCTCGGGTGGAGACGTGGGTGGTTTCACGGTGTGGCTTTGCCCTCCTCTCTCTCACTTGCCTCCTTCTGTAAACAATACCGCCATTATTGAGAGCTGAGCGCGTGCCAGGTGCGTGCCTCCACAGTGGCATCCCTCACCACAACCTGTGGGGTCTCTAGTGTACTGTTGCCCACTTTACAGATGGAAAACTCAAGGCTCAGAGAGGTTAGGGAACTCCTCCTAGGTAACACAGGCGGTTAGGATTTCAACCCATGCCAGCCCAGACTCCAGCTATTGAGGCTGCCCGCTGTGGCCCAGGTCCAGCGAGGCCGAGTCTCCCGAGTTCAAGGACCGCACACTCCCATGGTGGGGAGTGGGACCCGACAGGCCGGGGTGGGGGTGGCTTCGAATCCCGCGTGGCTGCAAATGGCCGGGGGCTGCGGTGAGGCTGGGGGGCACGGCCCGTAGCAGGCGAGTCCCGGAGGCGTCCTCGGGACAATTCCCGTAAACACGGGCGGGGCGGGGCGGGGCGGGGCTTGGCGCGGGCCCAGCATTTCCGGGGACGCAGCACCGGACCGAGGGTGTGCGCCCGAGACTCCGGGTCCCCAGGGACGGCGCCAGGCCCGCCGAGTCAGGGGACACTACGGGAAGAGCGGCCCCACGGGGGGCGATGCCGGTGCGCTGACCTTGACTCACTCCAGGTAGGCGCGGAGGGCCCTGGGAGGTAGGAGCCCCGGCCGGGAAGGTGGCGGATCAGGCCGAAACCCGCGCAGCCGCCGCCCCTACCCTGCACCGCACCTCCTGCCCGGCCCCTCTCCCCAGAGGGCGCCACCGGAACGCTCGGATGGGCACGGGCGCCCGCGCCGGGGGAGGCTGTTGCCATGGCAGCACAGGAGGCTGGGCCCGCGTTCCCAAGGCCACCGGGGGCCTCCGAGCGGCGTTCTCCACGCGCCGGTGCACCACCTCTACTCCCAAACCCGGGACCTGGCCCTGCGGGGACGTCATTTGCAATTCGGAAAAGGCCTGGGCCCCCGCACAATGGTCGTAGGTGTGACCTCCGAGTCAGGCCCTGGGTCACGGCCTCTTTCTTCTCCCGGAGCACCGAGGTGGGGGATACGGGCCTAGGAGGGGAAGGAAGGTGGGGTCCTGGGAATGAAGCTGCTTGCTGCGGCTGCTCCGAAGCCATTCTGGTCTGGTAAAGAGGCGCAGGAAACCTGGGTTACCTCGGAAAGGTCATCAGACCCTGCCCCCATTTCCTCACCAGTAGTATGACTATGTGATTTGAGTTAAACGCAGGAGTCTTCTAAAGGTTGAAATGCCTTAACATTTTATGTGGGAAGCATACAAAGTTAAAAAAATTTTTTTTTCCCTGGACTCTGTGGCTCACCCCTGTAATCCCAGCACTTTGGGAGGCGGAGGCGAGTGGATCACGAGTTCAGGAGTTCAAGCCCAGCCGGACCAACAGGGTGAAACCGCATCTCTGCTAAAATACAAGATTAGCCAGGCATGGCGGCCTGCGCCTGTAATCCCAGCTACTCAGGAGGCTGAGGCAGGAGAATCGCTTGAATCCTGGAGGCTGAGGTTGCGGTGATCAGAGATCCGGCCATTGCACTTCAGCCTGGGCGACAGAGAGGGACTCCTCTCAAAACAAAACTAAACAAAACAAAATTTCCATAATGCCTTAGAACTGGAAAAGATTTAGAAAAATCACCTTGGCCCCACCAGGCACAGTGGCTCACGCCTGTAATCCCAGCAATTTGGGAGACCAAGGTGGGTGGATCACCTGAGATTAGGAGTTCAAGACCAGCCTGGCCAACATGGTGAAACCCCGTCTCTACTAAAAATACAAAAAAAATTAGTTGGGCGTGGTGGTGGGCACCTGTATTCCCAGCTACTCAGGAGGCTGAGGCAGGAGAATCGCTTGAACCTGGGAGGCCGAGGTTGCAGTGAGCCAAGGTCGCACCACTGCACTCCAGCCTGGGCAACGAGAGCAAAACTCCAGGTCAAAAAAAAAAAAAGAAATCACCTTGGCCCATCCCCCTTCATTTTCATAAAGGAAACTGAAGCCAGAGAGATTAAATCACTTACCAAGATGACAGTGAGTTTGTATACAGGAAGGTCAGGATTTGAACTCAGTCTCCTGACTCCCAGGCCATGGCTGTTTCTTTTGGTGATTATACCTCCTCCCTCCCTCCCTCCCTCCCTCCTTTCCTTCCTTTCTTCCTTCCTTCCTTCCTTCCCTTCCTTCCTCCCTCCTTCCCTCCCTTCCTTTCTTTGAGACAGAGTCTTGCTGGAGTGCAGTGGTGTGATCTTAGCTCACTGCAGCCAGGCTGGAGTGTAGTGGCATGATCTTTTTTTTTTTTTTTTTTAAAGACTGGGTTTCACCATGTTGGTCAGGCTGGTCTTGAACTCCCGACCTCAGGTGATCCGCCCGCCTTGGCCTCCAGAGTGCTTGGATTACAGGCATGAGCCACCACGCCCAGCCAGTGGCGTGATCTTAGCTCACTGCAACCTTCACCTCCCAGGCTCCAGCGATTCTCCTGCCTCAGCCTCCCGGGTAGCTGGGACTACAGGTGTATGCCACCATGCCCAGTTAATTTTTGTATTTTCAGTAGAGACAGGTTTGGCCAGGCTGGTCCCGAACTCCTGAGCTCAGGTTGAGCTCAGAAGATCCACCCACCTTGGCCTCCCAAAGTGCTGGGTTTGTAGGCGTGAGCCACTGAGCCCCGCCTTTTGGTAGTTAAAGTTTCTGAAGTTCAGGAAAATCTGGGATATGTCTCCCGCACCTGGGGCTCAAAGTGTTGGTGACAGGTAATCTAAACATGGGGACATTGGCTGGGCATGGTGGCTCGCACCTGTAATCCCAGCACCTTGGGAAGTTGAGGTGGGCGGATCACTTGAGCCCAGGAGTTTGAGACCAGCCTGGTCAACATGGTGAAACCCCGTCTCTACTAAAAATACAAAAATTAGCCAGGTGTGGTGGTGGGCGCCTGTAATTTCAGCTGTTAGGGGGACTGAGGCAGGAGAATTGCTTGAACCCGGGAGGCAAAGGTTGCAGTGAGCCGAGATCATACCACTGCACTCCAGTCTGGGTGATAGAGCAAGACTCTGTCTCAAAAATAAATAAATAAAATAAAATAAAGATGGGGACATTGGCAACGGTTGAACTAAAGATGGGAAATGGAGCCCTTGGGGAGGGCTGTGTCTCTCTTCCTGATGCATGGGTCTTGTGCCTTGAGGCTCTTGCTTTTATGTAGTATCTGACTACATTGGGCAGGATGGTCTACAGTATGTCCCTAGGAGCTGAGCATTCAGCCACTCTCCAAAACACCATCTCTTCTGAAGCCAGCAAAGCTGCTGAGCCTGGAGCTGAGCAAGAAAACCCTTTAGCTTCCCTAAAGCAGGAAAGTGGGATTCTAGTCCCGCCCCATCAGTGTGGTGCTGTTTCCTTTGAAAAGGATAACAGAAAAGTAGGCGGAAAGATCCAGGCAGGAAAACTTGAATGAATCCTTTGGAAAGGATTTGAGACAATCAGCTAGAGCAGAAAACATTTGCTGGGCACCTGCTACTTTGATGTTCTGCCCTGGGGCTGGAAATGAAAAACCTAAGTCAGGCAGGCCTTGTCCCTGTATTCAAGGAGCTTGTAGAAGAGAAGGGAAGAGAGGGATGTGATGTGTAATTGAGTGTTTCACTGCAGCATATGAGGTTCTAATAGGAATCTGAGCAGGGTGCAGAGGGAACTCACAGAAGCAACTCTGGAAACTAGTTGAAAACACCAGGATTCTAGCTTATGTAGCCTGGGAGCACTTCTAGAACTCTGCCAAGTTGGCCCTGGCCATTATCTTTGTTGGAGACAAAAGAATGAGAGAGCGAAAGTATCTAAAGAAATACTGGGAGCCAGATGCAGTAGCTCACGCCTGTAATCCCAGCACTTTGGGAGGCTGAGGTGGGTGGATCACAAGGTCAGGAGTTCGAGACCAGAGTGACCAACATGATGAAACCTCATCTCTACTAAAAATACAAAAATTAGCCGGGCATGGTGGCACCTACCTATAATCCCAGCTACTTGGGAGGCTGAGGCAGGAGAATCACTTGAACTGGGGAGGCGGAGGTTGCAGTGAGCCAAGATTGCGTGACTGCACTCCAGCCTGGGCTCCAGAGCAAGACTCTGTCTCAAAAAAAAAAAAATGAAAATAATAATAATAAAAAAGAAACGTGGGCCAGGTATAGTGGCTCATGCCTGTATCCTAGCACTTTGGGAGGCCAAAGTGGGTGGTTTGGTTGACTCCAGGAGTTCGAGACCAGCCTGGACAACATGGTGAAACCTGTTCTCTCCAAAAAATACAAAAATTAGCTGAGGGTGGTGGCCCATATCTGTAGTGTCAGCTATCCAGGGTGCTGAGGTGGGAGGGTCATCTGAGCCCAGGGAGGTTGGGGCTTCAGTGAGCAGTGATCCTGCACTGCATTCCAGCTTGGGCGACAGCGTGAGACACTGTCTCAAAAAAATAAAATAAAGAAGTGGATGGGCACAGTGGCTAACGCCTGTAATCCCAGCACTTTGGGTGGCCGAGGCAGGTGGATCACGAGGTCAGGAGTTCGAGACCAGCCTGACCAACTTGATGAAACCCTATCTCTACTAAAA
This sequence comes from Cacajao melanocephalus, assembly GCA_963573385.1. Lineage (NCBI taxonomy): Eukaryota > Metazoa > Chordata > Mammalia > Primates > Pitheciidae > Cacajao > Cacajao melanocephalus. Next base: position 17,850 of record CAUYLG010000359.1, on the reverse strand, counting down.
ATACAAAAATTAGCCAGGCGTGGTGGCGTACACCTGTAATCCCAGCTATTCAGGAGGCTGAGGCAGGAGAATTGCTTGAACCCGGGAGGTGGTTGTTGTAGTGAGCCAAGATCATGCCATTGCACTCCAGTGTGGGTGACAGAGTGAGACTGTCTCAAAAAATAAAAATGTAGCCAGGCAAGGTGGCTCATGCCTGTAATCCTAGCACTTTGGGAGGTCAAGGTGGGTGGATCACTTGAGGTCAGGGGTTCAAGACCAGCCTGGCCAACATGGTAAAACCCTGTCTCTACTAAAAATATAAAAATTAGCCAGATGTGGTGGCACATGCCTGTAATCCCAGCTACCCAGGAGGCTGAGGCAGGAGAATCCCTGGAACCTGGGAGACAGAGGCTGCAGTGAGCCAAGATCGTGCCACTGCACTCCAGTCTGGGCAACACAGCAAGATGCTGTGTCAAAAAAAAAAAAAAAGTATAACAAAAAACACACATACACACAAAAAAGTATAGATCTGGATGTGTTTCTCTGGAAAGAAGAGTTTAAAGGATCCCGATAAACTGTAAGCTCTGTGAGGGCAGCAACCATGTCAGTTTTCTTAAACTTGAGCAATGCTTAGAAGGCAGCAAGAGCACAAGGAATATGTGTTGCATGAATGAAAGAAGGAAGGGAGTGGGGAGGAAGGAAAAGGAGGAAGTGAGCGAAGGAGGAGAGGAGCGAAGGAAGGAACAAAAGGTAGGAAGGAAGGAGGGAAGGAAAGAAGGAAGGACAGATGTTTGCTTGTATTATCTGAAGAGGTGGGTGGCTATAACTTGAGACAAAACCTGGTTGAAATTCTGACTATAGGTTGAATATCCATATGGGTTCTGGAGTCAGCAGATCTGGGTTGTGGTCCTAGTCCTGACTTCTCCCTTGTGTGACCTTAGCAAGTCCTGGATCCTCCCTGTGCCCCAGTTTCTCACTTCTGAAATGGGAATACAATACAATAATAAATCATATGTCACCCTGTTGTGAGAATTAATGAAATGATTGAATGTAAAAGCTTGGCACAGTCCTAACTTATAGTAGGTGCTCGATAAATATAATTAGCTCTATAAATGTCAACTTTGATGTAGGTGGAAAGAATTTGCCAAATATTTCATGTCAGGGTTATATAACTATTTCAAACTAAGGTATAAATTCTTTTTGCCTGATAAAGGCTAATTTTGAAAGTTCCCTGTGCAAATGGCTCTTGACCTTTTTTGGGGGGCAAGGAGTGGAGGGCTGGTAGCAAGGAGCTTTTGAAATTAAATGAAAGCTCTGAGTCCCTCTCTCCTGAAATGGCATATCATTCTTGGGGGTCACAGCTCCCTGAAGCCCACCCTTGGGGTGAAGGGACTCCCTGCTTTGCTGCACTGCTCACAGGCTATAGTGAAATAACTCAGGCAGCATTCATAGAAGTGGTGGTTGGGAGGAGCAAGGGGGTGTCATACAAGGGGTTTGTGGAAACCAAAAGGAGACGGCTGGAGATAAGCCCACGTGGCCCCGCGGGTGGGTCCCCTTAGAGCCCACTCTTCTGCAAGGGCCAGGAGGGGCTCACTCAGAACCTTGTGGGCTCCAGAGTCCCTGTGTGGTGCCACCCGCCGGCCCCTCATTCACAGGGCATAATGGCGCTGCAGGGTGGTTGCTGTGAAATTCCCTTCAGGCATGGATCTCCGGTGCCGTCCTCACATCAGCTTTCTGCCAGTGCTGTCTTCTAATACCACTGCTTCAGGGTGGCAAGTGGGCACGCCGCCACAGGTGGTGCATTCTTCAGAACCTCCACCTGGCAAGGCAGGGTGAGAGTGCAGCCTACGGAACCTTAGGAAATCCGTGGCAACCCGTCTGTCCATCCCCGCCACCCTCCTAGGCACACCTGTTCCTGCTCACTCTCTGAGATCAGCCTCAGAACCAGAGCCAGGCTCTGTCTGGCAGCAAGAGTGGCAGCCACCAGGTGACCTGAGGTGATGGGGAAATTCCAGGGCCAGAGAGCCCCTCCTCCCTGGGAAGGAAGAAGCAGAGGGAAGAGCCCGGGGCCTTTGGGAAGAAAGGTTGGCTTCCTGAGGTGGAGGGAGGGCCCTGGCCTGTTCTGTTCCCTCGTAGGGTAATGCCAGAGGTCTGGGGCTCAGATCGGGATTTTAGAGGGAATAACTTGGTAGCAAATGGGGAGGTAGATTCCTGACTTCATGGGATCCTTGGAACCAGGTCACGTGTGTGTGTGTGTGTGTGTGTGTGTGTGTCTCTTGGTCACATGTGTGTAATAACTCAGTAGCAAATGGGGAGGTAGATCCCTGACTTCATGGGATCTTTGGAACCAGGTCACGCGTGTGCGCACGCGCGTGGGTGTGTGGGTGTGTGTGTGTGTGTGTGTGTCTTGCTCTGTCGCCCAAGCTGGACTGCAGTGATGCCATCATGACTCATTGCAGCCTCCACCTTTCAGGCTCAAATGATCCTTGCACCTCAGCCTTCCAAGTAGTTGGGAGCACAGGAGCACACACACCAACACACCTGGCTAAGCTTTATTTTTTGTAGAGACCTGGTCTTCCTATGTTGCCAATCTGGTCTCTCCTGGCCAGGCGAGCGGGTAGAAAGGCAGAGGCAGACAGCACCTCCTGAACTCTACTGGGGGAGCAGAAAGTGACAGTGGCAACTTCATGTTCTGCCCTGTCAGGGCAGGGACAGGTTGAGCCCTGCTGATTGCCCCACAGCCCTGTGGGGCAGCAGGATCCCCTCCCAGGGAGTGGCCAGCTCAGGCCCCAACAGGCCCCAGTGCGGGTGGTGCTGGGTGTCAGGCTCCTCACCACAGCGGGCGCACCTGGGGTTTGGGCTGGGCGGGCCGGTTCTTTCTCCCTGGGAGAGTTGCAGCCTCAGCACCAGCTTTGCAGAAGGTAGCTGAACTTGAGAGAATACCCAGAAGGGGGGCCTCGGAGATGGGCAGCTAAGGTACTGCAGAGTTGTTGAGGCCATAGGGCAACTTTCAGACAGGAGGTAAACCAGTAAAACAGCAAGCATGGCCTTGTCCACTGAGCGTTCCCTACATGCCAGTGCTGCCCGCAGCTTTCTATGTCCTCTCTCCAGCCACCCCAGGAAGTGCTGCTCATAGTACTCCATCTTAGATGAAGAGGCTGAGGTTCAGAGTGATTGTGTGACTTGCTAAAAGTCCACAAAATAACAGAAGGTCAGCCAGGCTAGGTGGCTCATGCCTGTAATCGCAGCACTTTGGAAGGCTGAGGCCGGCGGATCACAAGGTCAAGAGATCGAGACCATCCTGGCCAACATAGTGAAACCCCATCTCTACTAAAAATACAAAAATTAGCTGGGCATGGTGGCGTGCACCTGTAGTCCCAGCTATCGGGAGGCTGAGGCAGGAGAATCGCTTGAACCCGGGAGGCAGAGGTTGCAGTGAGCCGAGATCACACCACCGCACTCCAGCTTGGCGACATAGCGAGACTCCGTCTCAATAAAATAAAATAAAATAACAGAAGGTCCTGAATTCGGACAAAAGAACCTGTGGGCTCCACCACTGGATTCTACCACTTTGGGGAGCAAGAAAAACAGGAGGCCAGTAGTGGGGAAAATAGTTTGGGGAATGGAGATCAAGCCATTTATTTATATTTGTTGCCAGACCCTGGGTAAGAGCTGCCAGTGAGTTTTGAAGGCAGTAAGAGTGCTGACCTGGGGTGCATGCCCTCTGCAGCAGAAGGCACTGCCCCAAGGAAGCTCCCAGCCCTGAGGACCTGGCAGCCATTGGCCGATTTGAAAGTATACACAGGGTGTGCCAGCTGGTGTCTCTTCCTCTTCCACATTATTGATGCTGCAGCTGAGCTGCTGCCCAGCCCCTGGGGAGAAGACACCAGCAGTGTGCCCAGCCAGGGCAGGGTGGAGAGCTGCAGCTGCAGGTTGGCATAAGAGGAGAGCTTGGGGCTACGAGGGGATGGTGGCGGGGGGCCAAGGCCTGGAGAGCTGGGCTGCAGCCAGTGCATGTCTGTGAGGCCTTGCTGGGCAGCCTGCCAGGCAGCACCCGAGGGTGGGGAGGAGCCTCAGTGCTGACCCAGGAGGGGTGGGTGGGACCTTTGGGTTCAAGCTTCACTGGGCTTGGCAGGAGGCCCCTCCCCCACAAGTCGGCAAACAAAGCAGTGACTCCCAGAGTAGAACTGTGGGGGCTGGAGAGCCAGGTTCCCCTGGGTGGGAATTAGAGCAGGCAGGCTGGCCAGGAGCCTTCTGGCAGGGGCCGTCCGTGGATGTGGCCTGCATGCAGCTGGGCAAAGGCTGTACCTATGAATGATTAATGGGTATTGATCACTCGGGAGGCCAAAGGTAGCCTGGACACGGCTAACACTTGCCCTGTGCCTGCTACCTGCCTTTTCCCTTTGTACTGGGCAGGGTAGAAAAGCAGCAGGGATGTGCATTCATTTGCTCTATATTTTTAGCCATGCTTCCCTTTATTTTCTTTCCCTTGGAGCTTTTCTTGCTGCTCTTCATTCTCTCTCCCTCTTCTATAGCTCCTCTCATTTTTTTCTACCCGATCCTACAGATATCTTTCCCTTTTGGCCTCTTTTTTTCCTTCATGATAACAGATATAAGATATAAATTTACATACAATAAAATGCACAGATCTTATTTATTTATTTATTTTTGAAACAGGGTTTTGCTCTTGTCCCCCAGGCTGGAGTGCAAATGACACAGTCTCAGCTCACTGAAATCTCTGCCTCCTTGGTTCAAGCGATTCTCCTGCCTCAGTCTCCTGAGTAGCTGGGATTACAGGCTCCTGCCACCACACCCAGCTAATTTTTTTTTTTTTTTTTTAGATGGAGTCTCATTCTGTTACTGGGCTGGAGTGCAGTGGCATGATCTCAGGTCACTATAACCTCCGCCTCCTCCAGGTTCAAGAGATTCTCCTGCCTCAGCCTCCTGACTATCTGGGACTACAGGTGTGTGCCATCACACCCAGCTAATTTTTGTATTTTTTAGTAGAGATGGGGTTTCACCATGTTGGCCAGGATGGTCTTGCTCTCTTGACTAGTGATCTGCCGGCCTTGGCCTCCCAAAGTGTTGGGATTACAGGCGTGAGTCACCGTGCCCGGCCTCACTCCCTCTTCTATAGTTCCTCTCATTTTTTTCTTCTACCTGATCCTACAAGTATTTTCTTCCCCTTTTGGCCTCTTTTTTTTTTCTCACGATAACAGGTATAAGATAAACATTTACATACAGTAAAATGCACAGATCTTAAGTGTACAACTTGATACATTTTAACTTTGGATACACTTGGAAAATCATCACTCAGATCAAGATACAGAATATTTCTAGGCCGGGTGTGGTGGCTCATGCCTATAATCCCAGCACTTTGGAAGGCTGAGGCAGGCAGATCATGAGATCAGGAATTCTAGACCAGCCTGACTAACATGTTGAAACCCCATCTCTACTAAAAATACAAAAATTAGCCAGGCGTGGTGGTGGGCACCTGTAGTCCCAGCACTCACGAGGCTGAGGCAGGAGAATCGCTTGAACTTGGGAGGCAGAGGTTGCAGTGAGCTGAGGTCGCACCACTGCATTCCAGCTTGGGCAACAGAGCGAGACTCTGTCTCCAAAAAAAAAAAGAATATTTCTGTCATCCCTAAAGTTTCTTTATTTGCCTGTGGGGCATGTGTCCACTAGTCTGACATCTCTCACTGTATAGAACTTTCTTTTGGGCCTCTGTATAGTGGATTCCTGTACACAGTTTCTCTTTCATTCTTGTGCTTCTGTTCTTATGTGTGTATGAGACAGAGAAAAGGGAGGAAAGTCGGTGGGGAGGAGGCACCAGGGCCTGAGTGTGGACGATGTGAACAGAGAAAGAGCCAGTTTTGACGATGACTTCATTTTGCTCACTTGGGCATGGAGAAAGCACTGTTTTTCTCTTCATCTCTTATTTTGGTACTCCCTTTCCAAGCTGTCTCCTGAGCTCTTTATAAACGCTGGCCTTCTGGCCGAGAAAGACTCGCCAACATCCAAGAGTGGCAAAGGGGAACAGGAGACAGCGTTGGCTTGGGAACCGCTCCTGCATGCAGGAAGTCCGCTCACGGGATACTTTTCTCTTGGTGGTTTCCAGTCTGGGGGGGAACACATCAGCACAGCAACAGAAGACAGGAGCCCACGAAGACCAAGGCTGCTACACAGGGGGCGTGGATTCCGGGGCTCTTCTCCAGGCCGACAGCTGCAACATTTTATCAGCCCCGTGCAGTTCCTACTACAGTGCCATGCCAGGCGGTGGGGGTTGGAAAACCGAAGTGCTGTCACTGCCCTCAAGAGGCTCAGATTCTTACGTGGAAAGATTCGTACAAAAACACCTAATGACTCTTCACCTACATGGACTCATTTTTGCCAGTCACATTCATGTTCTTTTTCTCTAGTACACACACATACATAGATACACACATTTGTTTTCGCTGAATCATTTGAAAGTTACTTGTAGACATCATGACATTTCACCTGTTCTTTATCACTGAGAAATGCCATTATCATGCGTAAGAAGATGAAGAATGCCCTGATATCATCTAATATGCAGTCCCTATTCACATTTCCTCAATTGCTCCTTGGCTTTTTTTCCCCAAGATTTAATCAAGGTTCACATGTTGCTATTGATTTTGTTTGTTTCGACAGGCTCTCATTCTGTTGCTTAGGCCAGAGTGCAGCAGCACCATCATGGCTCTCTCTGCAACTTCGACCACCTGGGCTTAGGTGATCCTCCCACCTCAGCCTCCCAAGTAGTGGAGTCCACAGGTGCTCTCCACCACGTCTGAGTAATTTTGTATTTTTTATAGAGACAAGTTTCACCATATTCCCCAGGGTGGTCTTGAACTTCTGGGCTCAAGCAATCCACCTGCCTTGGCTTCCCAAAGTGCTGGGATTACAGGTGTGAGCCACCTCGTCTGGCTGCATTTGATTATTATGTCTTTCTAGTCTTTTATCTAAAACTGCCCCCTGTCTGTTTTGCCTGTTACCAGATCGCCCTTTCTGAAGAGTCCAGGCTTTTCTTGTAGAATACCTCATTCTGGATGTGTCTGATTATGTCTTCATTATTAGATCTGGGTTGCAACACATCTTTGACAAGAATGCTGCAAAATTGATGATGTTTTGTACTTTTTTTTTCTTTTTTTGAGACAGGGTCTCTGTCACCCAGTCTGGAGAGCAGTGGTGTGATCTCAGCTCACTGAAGCCTGGACCTCCCAGGTTCAAGCAGTCCTCCTGCCCCAGCCCTCCAAGAAGCTAGGACTACAGGCATGCGCCACCATGCCTGACTAATTTCTGTAATTTTTTTAGAGACATGGTTTTGCTGTGTCACCCAGCTGGTCCCAAACCATTGAGCTCAAGCAATCTGCCCCCCTTGGGGTCCCAAAGTGCTGGGATTACAGGCGTGAGCCACCACGCTCAGCTTCCTGTGTCCTTTTGACATGACCTCATTAGTCTCTAATCACTGCTTTCTGGCCCAACAAAATGTCCCATGTTTACATTACACTTTCCCTTACATTCACTCAGAGAATCTTGGTTCCTCTTATTAGAGTAGGATTAGGAAATGAAGATTGGCTGGGTGCAGTGGCTCATGCCTGTAATCTTAGCACTTTGGGAGGTTGAGGTGGGTGGATCGCTTGAGCCCAGGAGTTCCAGACCAGCTTGGGCAGCATGATGAAACCTCTGCTCTACAAAAAATACAAAAATTAGCTGGGTGTGGTGGTGCATGCCTGTAGTCCCAGCTACTTGGGAGGCTCAGGTGGGAGGATTGCTTGAGCCTGAGAGGTGGAGGTTGAGGTGAGCCGAGATCTTGCCAGTACACTCCAGTCTGGGTGACAGAGTGAGACCCTGTCTCAATAAAAAAGAAAAAAGGGAAACCAAGATCTAGGTGCTCGATCTGCTCACCCAATATTTTTATCAATAGCTTGAATAAAGGCATAAGAACTGCTTACCATGTTTACAGATGGCTCAAAACTGAGAGGGGAAACTGATGTATGATAATATAATCAGTTTTCTTTTTCTTTTTTTCTCTTTTTCTTTTTGAGAATGAGTTTCACTCTTGTTGCCCAGGCTAGAGTGCAATGGCACACTCTGAGCTCACCGCAATCTCTGCCTTCCAGGTTCAAGCGATTCTCCTGCCTCAACCTCCTGAGTAGCTGGGATTACAGGCACGCACCACCATGCCTGGCTAATTTGGTATTTTTAGTAGAAATGGGGTTTCTTTATGTTGATCAGGCTGCTCTCAAACTCCGGACCTCAGGTGATCCGCCTGCCTCGGCCTCCCAAAGTGCTGGGATTATAGGCGTGAGCCACTGTGCCCAGCCTAGAATCAGCTTTCAACATGACCTCAATGGGATGACATCTGAGCCAGAACCAATAGATTTAAAAGAGATAATTCTGAAGTCCTGTGTTTAGATTGAAAAAGTTAATGACATGACTTCAGGTTTGGTAAACTGTTTACTGGACCAAAGTTGATATAAAAAAATAGTTCTGGTCATCAGCCAACATGAGTCAGCAGTATTCTGTGACTCAAGTTGCATTCATTCATTCATTCATTCAGCCAGTACTTATTGAGGTCCTGCTTACCATGTGCCAGGCACTGTTCTAGAGGCTTGAGGTATAATACTCAACAAACCAAATAAGCAAAAATCTCTGCCCTCCCAGTCAGCATTCTGGGGGAGGTGGGATGTCAGGCAATAAAGAAAAACCCTAACTAATCATATCATATGTTACTCAGTGATGAGTGCTCTTAGAAAATATCTCAAGGTATTTTTAAGGAGATAAGGGGCATATGAGGAGGAAGTTCAGATTCTTTAAGGTGATAAATGAGCAAAGAAAGACATGAAGGATGGAAGGGACTCAGTCCTGTGGTTATGTGGGGCGAGAGTGTGCCAGGTGAGGGAGCAGCCAGGCCAAAGTGAGGGAAGAGGAGGAGAGGATGCAGTGGCACTGCTGGCGGGGATGACATAGGGCTTTGCAGAGCACTGCAAGTAAGGTCCTTCTGAATGAGATGGGGACCACTGGAGGATTTTGAGCAGAGGAAAGCCCTGGCCTGGCTTGTGTTTTAAAGACTCACTCAGCTGCTGTGCTGAGAATAGATTGCAGGGGAACCAAGGAGGAATCGGGGAGAACATTTAGAGGCCCTTGCTGTAACTGGGAGAAAGAGGGTGGTGCTTGGGCCCCAGGGAGCTGGGAAGTGGTCAGATTGTAGACTTGCTAATGGATTGGATGTGAGGAGTGAGAGAATGAGAGGAACTGAGGGTTTTGGCCTGAGCAACTGAAAGACGGAATTGCCGTTAAATGAGATGGGGAAGGCTGTAGGTGAAGCACATTGAGGAGAAAGAGGAGAGATCCGGAGCTCAGTTTGGGATGTGTTGGGTTTGAGATGCTTTTCAGACAGCCACGTACAAATGTTGAGGCCATATGGAGTGAAGGGCTGAGCAGGGCTGGACTGGGCTGCAGACAGAAGTTCGGGTATCACTGGCTGTAGGTGGACTGACTCCATTTAGAGTAAAGCATCCAAACCTGGGCAGTAGTAGCACTATGGGTGCTTGGTGCTGTCCACATCCTATGCAATTCTGTGTCCTCCCTTTAAAAGGGAGGCTGCTGGCCTGCACCATGTCACAGGAGGGTGTTGTCAGGGTGGCGGAGGTGCAGAAGTCATGGAGCATGAGGAAGCTTAGCTGCAGGAAAGGAGATCTGGGACCATGTGGCTGCTGTGCCCACCCTCTTGACAGCACCCCTGTTGTGGGAGCAGATGTGGCAGACCCTGGAAGTGGGGAGGAGAGGAAAAAGGTGCTGTGAAGAGGCTGATTTGGGCTGGGGGTGAAGAGGAGCTTTCCTGCAATTACAGCAAATTTATGGAGTGCTTGCTTCAGCAGCACAGATACTAAAATTGGACCTATACAGGTAGGATTAGCATGGCCCCTGTGCAAGGATGACAAGCAAATTTATGGAGAGGTGGTCTCTACTGCCATGGAATTAGCTAGCAGGGGCTTTCAAGTTTCTTCTGCACTCTTAACTATAGGAGGAACTACTACATCTTTCTGTAATCCTGTGCACACTTAGGAAAAGTGGAAGTCGCTTTCCCAAAATTACTTATCCGTTGACATTATTGCACTTAGTTTCTGGGTTTTCTTTGTTTCTTAATGCTGTTGGGATCCACTAAATTGATTTCAGAATCCGCTAATGGTCCAGGCTGCAGAGCTGGGTTCCCCCCTGTGGAGATGTTAGGAGCCAGGAGGATTTCGGGTGGATGCCTCTGGGCTTCCACTCCAGTCTTAGGGGGAACTTTCCACTGCCCGGCCACGTGCAGGTTGTGAAGGTCTCACCTCCTCAGCAGTATATTAAATCCTATTATCCCCCTTAAGCTCATCTTGTCCTTCCCCCACCCGAGGGGCTTCGCGTGGACAAAATTCTAAGCGTGGACAAGCCCGCAGGGTAGCTAGACTAAGCGCTGAGCTCGTAGTGAATGCCCAGCCATGACTTGCAGTGGATTGACGGGTGCAAAAATTAGACTCTCCAGCAGCTAGCCCCGGTGTCAGCACGAGCTCGGCCGAGTTCATTTGGTTGCTAGAGCAAGGGGGGTCGCCAGGAGCAAGCGGGGAGGGGACGCCTAAAGGGAGGAGACCAAGGCCTGATCCCCTCCCCACTACTCCCCCGGCGCAAAGTGGAGAGACGCGGCGTGTCCCAAACCAACGCCGCTAGCAGAGAGTCCCAGGGGAGCCGGAAGGGGCCGGGGCCGGGGCCTGGGCGGTGGTGGGAGGGTCTGAGCGGTGGGCGCGGGGAGCTGGGGGTCGCTTTCGTCCGCGTCCCAGCGCTCCGGCGGCCGCCCCCCAGCTGCCGCCCCTCGCGCGGCCAGCGCCCGGGCAAGGGGAAGGGGAAAGGGGCCGGCCGGGCTCACCGCGACTTCCTCCTTCGGCCCCGCCCCCAGCCGCTGGTGGGCGAGCTCCGTGCGAGCCGAGGCTGCGGGGCCGGCGCTGGCGGGAGGACGGCAGCGCCCAGCGGCGAGGCTGCGTTCAGGGCTCACGTAACCCCTTTTCCCACCTCCCGCCCCCCAGGTCCAGGGCGACTCGGGGGCAGACTGCGGGCGCGGAACTGCCGCTGCGATTCCAGCCGAGCCACCTGAGCCCGAGCCGCGGGACACCGGCGCTCCTGCTGTCCAAGGGCTGCGCGCCGCGATGGGCCCGGGGAGCTGGTCCGCCGCCCCGCTGGGCGCGCTGCCGCCGCTGAGTCTCCTGCTGCTGCCGCTTCTGCTGCTTCTGCTGCCGCAGCCTCCGACCTGGGCGCTCAGCCCCCGGATCAGCCTGCCGCTGGGTGAGTGCCGGGGCCGGGGGAGAAGGGCTTCGGGGACCAGCCTCGTGCGGAGGCGGCCGTGACAAAGGACGGAGGAGGGGACCTGTCGGAGGCACGGAGGCCATTAGGACCCCTTCCCTTGTCGAAGCGCTGCGGGGAGGGAGGGAGAGGAGAGGGCAGCTGGAGGGCCGCGGGCCCCTTTGCTCAGTTTTCTTTCTGGGCAGGGAGGGGGTCTCGCCCGCTTTGTCGTCCTGGCTAGTCCCCCTAGGAGGATGCACTTTCGGCCGGGTCCGCTGCCCATCTGCTTGTCTTTGATGCTCACCAGAGCCGACCGCGGTGCCGCCCCCTAGGACGGCTCGGGTAGAGGGAGGCCCATGCTTGCCGTCCTATAAACACTGAGGTTCTGGTATTCCCAGCAAGTCGCTGCAGGGCCCGGAGCTGTGGTGGGGCGGGCGGGCGCCCGATCCTCCCTCTCCACCCCTCCATCCCTCGCTGGCCAGTGCAGCCCCAAGCCCCAGCATGGAGAGACCTCCAGGCCCTGGGAGCGGCCAGACTGCGGATGGGGACAGCTCTGGGTGCGACCCGTCCTCAGAGTGACCTGCGAGTAGCATCCTGGCAGGCTGGGTTCCTGGCCTGGAGCTCACATCTTCTTCTGTGGCCACCTCCTGTTTCAGCCCTCCACCCTTCCCTCTCCTCTTCCCTTCCGTCGGGTTGCTTCTCCAGCTCTTCTTGGGGCCCTTGGGCTTTGGATTCAGATGGTCCTGGATCCCAAGCCCATTTCTTCCACTGGGCAAGTGCGTGCCTTCTGCTCCCAGTGCCCCACTTTCCTCATCTGAAAATAGACAGCGTTGTAGGTGCCTGGCAAGGTGTGTTACAGGGGATGAGGTTTACAAGTGCCCGACAGATGTTGTATCTGCAGGCCCTTTAACGCGTGGGTTGCAATATTGTCTGAACTGGAGTAAAGCATAAATGAGAGGCTGCAGACTGAAGCTTACCAAACTTCCATCTCCTCACAGCATCCCACCCCTAAAAGCATCCTATTTACAAAAGGAAATGGTAGAATCAGCACTTAAATTAAGGCAGGGCCCTAGCAGCTCAAGTCACCCTATCTGAGCCCCCTCTGTGCAGTACTGCAGATGACCTGAGTTCTAATGCTACCTCAGCCACTAGTAACCATGTGACCTTGAGCAGGTTACTTAAAGTTTCTGGGTCTTGATCGCTTGATCGGTAAAACGGGGAAAATAATAGCACTTACCTCAAAGTAGTGAGGATGAAATCAGCTCCTGTTTGAAAAGTCCTTAGGATGGGGCCTGGTACAGGAACCCCTGAATGAGTGTTACCTATCATTCTTGTTATGCATTCAGCTCAGATCTGAGGCGATTCTGCCTGGGGTTAGGACAGGGTTGAGCCCCTTGGGTGCTCCAGCTTGTGAAGTCCAGAGGAACAGGAGGAACCAGCCCCGGGCCTGCTGCTCCACTGCTTCAACTGCCTTTGCCGTCAGACCCTCTCGGTTTTGGGAGAAGGCAAGGTGAGATGGGGACAGATGCTCCAATGGACTCCACTTACAGCCTTGGGAAAGCCGGGCTAGCTTAGGGGCCATGTCAAAAGGCAGTAGGTTTCGTGTCTAGCTCTGGAACTGGATGGGACAATCACAGGGTAGCTAGAAGGCAGAACTGGGGAGCAGTGAGGGGAACCGAGAGGACCTGCTTCCTGAAGAGCAGCTAGAACACGTGGTTATTAATACCCACACCGCTGCAGACCCGGCCACTTCTGCAGGCCTGTGACTGCTCCCAGGCTTCTCTCACACCTGCATTCACCTGTCAGGGCTGCCGGGGGCAGGCGTACATTGTACCAAGGTGCCCAGCTGAGGGTGAGAGGATCTGAAATGCAGTCCACATTCAGCTCTCCAACTTGGGAATCCTGGAGCAAAAGATTCTTTGTGTTCTTGGGGCTGGGTCCACCCAGAGGGGCCTCTTTCCGGTCCCACCAAAGCCCTGGCAGAGTGTAGCAGCACCCAGCTACCTGAACTTGTGAGCATGTATCTACACTCGACTGAGTTCCACTATGCCCTGGAGTGCCCCCTCTCTGGGCTTCCTCCTGGCCCTCACACCCACCTCCTCCTCTTACCTACTTGCAGGTCCTAGGCTGGCTGAGAATCCCAGAGGGGAAAGCCCTGGTAACTGAATGGCTCACCCTTGAGCGTGGCCTGAGGCAGTTTCCTGCCTCATCCCAGGGGGCTCATTAGATGTTCCTGGCAGTGTGCCCATCCTGGGCAGGCTTGTGGTGACCATGGGATGCTGGGCCCAGGGCCCTAGTGCCCTCCCTCACATGCCTCTTAGGAGAAAGAGTCATGGAATTGGAGATCACACAGCCCCTTTTCTCCACCACTCACTCCTCTACTGAATTCCCGCCCTGCCCCACAAGGACCCAGATGCCTAGCGACAGTGGGGCTGTGTCTGTGGTTTCAAACAAAATCCCTAGACGTGGAGCGTCCAGCTTGCCTTGCATCTGGGGTCCTTCATGGGGAACCCTAACTATTGTTGATGAACAGCACATTCCTGGGGTGCTTAAGATGCAGGGGGCCGATTTGTGGCCTCGCCTAGTGGCCAGTAGGGGGAGGAGGATGGAGGGGGGACAGTCACTGGGGGCTCCTCAGTCAGCTGGAAGTCTGTGACAGGAACACTTCAAAGAAGCCTGTGGAATTTGGGTTCTCTTGCGTTGGAACTACTATGCGGAGCTCCAGGAGCAGGAGTGGTGCTGAGTGCCTCCCAGCCTAGCCATGCAGGAAGAAACTAAACATACCTGCTCCCATGGCCCTCCACAGTCTTTTCGGGCCCCCTTATTTGGACACTTAAAGGGAGTTATTATTATTAGTAGTTGGTTTTTTGTTTGTTTTGTTTTGAGGCAGAGTTTCGCTCTTGTCACCCAGGCTGGAGTGCAGTGACATGATCTTGGCTTATCTCAACCTCTGCCTCCCGGGTTCAAGCAATTCTCCTGCCTCAGCCTCCAGAGTAGCTGGGGCTACAGGCATGTGCTACCATGCCTGGCTCTTTTTTTTTTGTATTTTTAGTAGAGATGGGGTTTCTCCATGTTGGTCAGGCTGCTGGTCTTGAACTCCTGACCTCAGGTGATCTACTTGTCTCAGCCTCCCAAAGTGCTGGGATTACAGGCATGAGCCACTGTGCCCGACCTACAAATGGTTTTTAAAATACAATGAAAAGTTGGGTTTTTTTACAATTAACTAAATTTTTTTTACAGTTAACTCATGTTGGTATTTCACCAGGACGATTTAGCAGATAAAAGGGTTTCAAGTTCAGAACACCATTTCTTCTTCCTTATTCCATTTCACTTTTTAATATTAGCCCTCTACAAACACACACACATATATACACACACATGCTCTGCATCAAAAAAGCCTTCCTACATTAATACTTGAGCATGATAACCTTGCATTGAAAGGTAAATCATTAGTTGAATCATGAAACATTTTCTTCTCCTTGTGTAGAAAAATCAAATTGCTTTTTCTCTGCTCTTAGGCAACAATATTCAACGCAGTAGACTTCTGTGACCAAATGTAGGGGGATTTCTCCCTATCAACAAGCAAGCAATCAATTCTGCAGCAGGTACCACCAGCTGAGCACCTTCTAATCAATTCAATTTAATACAATCTACCTGGAGATACCATCAGATCCCACAGGTTGAGAGAAGGCTCAGTCCCACAAGATTGCCCCCACTTCAGACACTAGCTGTAAGGCCAAGCCTCATCCAGAACATCTGACCAACCAGCTTCAAGTCAGTGTTCCCATGACCTCTTCTTAGGTTTCATTAATTTGCTAAAGCATTGCCAAGAACTCAGGAAAACAGGTGTACTGATTTATTATAAAGAATAGTACAAAGAATACAGATGAAGAGATGCACAGAACAAGGCATGTGGGAAGGGGTGCAGAGCTCTCATACCCTCCCTGGGTGTATCACCCTCCAAGAACCTCCACATTTTCAGCTATCCAGAAGCTCTCTGTACCCTGTCCATTACTTCACTGGATAGTCATGACTGAAACACAGACAACCGTGCAGAAATATTGGACAGCCGGGTGCGGTGGCTCACACCTGTAATCCCAGCACTTTGGGAGGCTGAGGCGGGCAGATCACCTGAAGTCGGGAGTTCAAGACCAGCCTGACCAACATGGAGAAACCCGGTCTCTACTAAAAATACAAAAATTGGCCGGGCATGGTGACTCATGCCTGTAAGCCCAGCTATTCGGGAGGCTGAGGCAGGAGAATCGCTTGAACCCGGGAGGCAGAGGTTGCAGTGAGCCAAGATTGTACCACTGCACTCCAGCCTGGGCAACAAGAGCACAAATCTGTCTAAAAAAAAAAAAAAAAAAGAAAAAAAGAAATACGATTGTACAAAAAGAGTAGGATCTGATGCTAACAGACTGAGTGGGGAACCCAGCAAGGCCTCTCTGTTCAGATTCTTACTGGCCTCTCTGTGCAACATTCTTTCCTCCCAAGTACGGGGCAGGACCCCTTCTAAATGGGGGTCTTATGACCTCCAATCAGACAAGGTAGGTCAGATAATTTCAGCTCCAAGACAGAATGTTGGGGGACAATTAGAGTGTATTTTTAGTTTCTATGGCCTGCTTGGAGAGAAGGAGCAAGTAAAAGAAAGGCAAGAAAAGGTCAGAGAGAGATTCTGTTTTCTAAGGCCTATTTCTGAGGTCTAAAGTACCCCAACATTACTACAAAAGACTGTCTTTCACTTTTATTGCTCTGAAGCTATTCTGAAGCCACTTCAGAAACCAAGAACAAAAGGCCAAATATTTCAATAAAATGTATGTTTGTTGTTTTAGTCACTCAGGAAATAACAGGGACTATGAGTGTTCTATAAAACTCTGGCCAAAACCAATATATACATCATAATATAACCACCACTTTTTTTTTTTTTTTTTTTTAGACAGGGTTGGCTGGTCTGAGTGCAGTGGTGTTTACAACTAATTGATAACAACCAGTTACAGGTTTCTTTGTTCCTTCTCCACTCCCACTGCTTCACTTGACTAGCCAATAAATAAAAATAATAAAAATAAAGAAAGAGACAGGGTTGGCCAGGCGCAGTGGCTCACACCTGAAATTCCAGCACTTTGGGAAGCCGAGGCAGGAGGATTGCCTGAGATCAGAAGTTCGAGACCAGTGTGGTCAACATGGTGAAAACCCATCTTTAAAAAAAAAAAACAGACAGGGTCTCACTGCATTGCCTAGGCTGGTCTTGAACTCCTGGGCTCAAGCAATCCTCCTGCCTTGGCCTCCCAAAATGCTGGGATTGCAGGCATGAGCCACCATGCCAGGCCCCCTTTATGTCTATACATAATAAAACTTAATCACATAAAAGGAAGCATAGGGAAAATGAGAAGTACAAGATGGTATTCTCAAGAGGCCACATTTAAAAAACATTGAAATTTTTAAAAATAGCCAAAATTGTTATTGCTTACACCATTTAAACAAGCCTATAGTGGATTCTGCCTTGGTATTACATTGAGATACGGAAATAAAATCGTCTAAAATTCCAACATCAGAATTGCCAAGTCAACTGGACTTCAAATTTTCCTTTAGAAATTATCTATTTGAAACTCAATGGATTTTCCTCCAAGCCGCTGCTATACTTAAATAACAAGTAACCTAAACCATGTAATTCTATATAGCCCACATATACCAGTGTAGCTCAGTACCAGCTCAAACACATTGTGAGGTTGTTTTGGTTTTTGATTCAGATGGCAACCTTCCTATCATACTGTTTATGTGGTTTCAGAAAGCAGTTCATGGTGCAAAAAAAATAGTTCACAGTTCAAAGGTGGCCTACAGTGGCCACCTGCTACTTAGAACATACTTTGTTTCTCCACAAAGCTGAAAATAATGTTGCAATGGGAAAGAAAACACATCATTCTGGAGGATATCCAAGGCGAATTCAAGTGAAAAATGGAACCAAGAACTTACTTTGCAAGGCTTCAAGGTGACCTCCTTCTCACACTAGGGCATAAAAGCCAGTCAGATATATGCATAGTTATAATTCAAGCAGTATCTATACTGACAGTCCCATATTTTCAAAGGGATTTGATACTTATATAATGTAGTGATGGTCCTATCTTATTAGGCTACCTAAAAAGTCTAAAAAGAATGAGCATATACCAAATATAAATCTGGTTCAACAGAACCAAAAAATTCCTTCTTGGGTGCCCCTGTTCTTAATAAATGACTGTGAAGTATTTCATTAAAATCACTCAGATTCTAGAACAGGATTTCCATTGATTATGTGATCTTACACTGTTACTTAATCTGTGTAGGTCTCAGTTTCTTTATCTATGTTTTTTTAAGGGCTTTATTTCAGGTAATGAAGGAGCATATAATTCAAACTAATTCTCTCTCTCCTCCCAAAACTAAAAAAGCTGGAAGCAGGGGGAAAATACTCCTTTCTTTTTTTTTTTTTTTTTTTTTTTTTTTGTTTCATTTGTTAGGTGATTCCAACCCGAAAGGGTTGTTAATGTTCCTAAAACGCACACCAAA
>CAUYLG010000358.1:0-40407 GCA_963573385.1 Cacajao melanocephalus | reverse complement strand
AACTTGGCAAATAATTTTACATACATTATTTTGGTTTACATAATATTTTTTTGTAATTTTTTTTATTTTTGTTTTATAAATTTAATAACTTTTTTTTTTTTTTTTTTTTTTTTTTTTTTGCGACGAAGTCTTGCTCTTTCGCCCAGGCAGGAGTGCAGTGGTGCAGTCTCAGCTCACTGCAACCTCCACCTCCTGGGTTCAAGCAGTTCTCTTGCCTCAGCCTCTTAGTAGCTGGGATTACAGGGGTGTACCACCACACCCGGCTAATTTTTGTATTATTAGTAGAGAGGGGCTTGTACTATGTTGGCCAGGCTGGTCAAACTCCTGACCTCAGGTGATCTGCCTGCCTCAGCTGCCCAAAGTGCTGGGATTGCAGGCATGAGCCACCATGCCTTGCCTAATAAAGTATTTTTAAGATGCTAAAAATAATGGTTAAAGAATAGCAATGGAATCTAGAAAAAAATGTTAATGATTTAATATGGGTCTGGATACAATGTAATGGTTTAAAATTTATGGATATATGAGGTATTTTGATGGAAAAAAGAGCACTTCCTTTGTACTTAAAAATGATAGTAATAATTTTCTAAAAGCTTCTTACACAGCTTTTTTATCTGTATATTTTTGCTTGGGGGATATATCTTATGATTGAACTTTCTTGAAATGACCCAAATGTCAGTATTATCTGTCACTATTGTTATTGTAAAAACTGTTGTGGTTGTCAACTGGGTTGTCTTCCTAAAGTATAAATCTGGTATATATTGACTGAGGTTGCTAATGGCTGCATTTTTACTAATTCATATGGGGTAACAAATGAAGCACTGAGGCCAAAAACAAAACACAGAAAACCAGGAAGGTATCTTTCTTTTGAAAACAGTAAATCATATGTCCATATGCCTAGAACTGTTTTTTTTTTTTAATCAGTCCCTGTAGCCCCTGGTGTGCCCCTCCCTTGTCACATCCTCTTTGAGAGATAACTTTATGGGAATGTGAAATTTTGGCCAGGAAACTGGAGGATTCGTGACTGCAGGTGGTGTTTTCATTATTTTTTCCTGCTCTAGGTAGAACTTCAGGGAGGGGACGATCTGGGAGGTAAATGGCTGAAATTCTATTGGATTTCTGTTTCTGGACCATGGCTCCTGATACCAGAAAGAAGGGCCTTTTCTGGGGTTGGAGTTTTTCTTAAGAGGCCCGGGAAGAATGTGATTGCCTTGAGCTAACTGACCTTCTGAAGAGGACCTTAAACTGAATTGCCAAGTTATTAGTATCGGGATTCACAGACTTTGGAGGATAGCAGGTATGCCTCAGAAAGATTTACAGGAAGGAGCCAGAACAATATATATTTATGGCGTCTGATGTCCACGGTGACAACTTTAGAGTGGTGAATATTAAGAAAAATGGAACGAGATAAAGCATAACACAAAGATGGGAGTGAGGGCAGGAGGGAATGCGACCTGGTCAGCAAATTGGTAAATCCAACTTGCTGTGCTTTTAAGGAAGTCGTTTTCTGATGTTACAGGCAACATCAGAATTACTGAATTGAATTCTGAGGTAGTACTTTAAGAAAGGTCTATTTAGATAAGCTTAGATATATTTAGAGAATCATAGCCAGGATTGGGAAGAGATTGTATTCCATGTCCTAGGATAGGTGGTGACATTGTGGATTTGGAGAGAGTAGGAGGGTTGATGTTAGCTTGTCTTCAACTATTTGAAGGAGCATGTATATGGAAGCATTAGTTTTTATTTGTTTTTGGTTAACACAGGGCACAAAACTAGAACTAGTAAGTCAAATTTACAAAGAGGTGATTTTCAACTCAATATGAAGTGATTTATTGTAACTATTTAGACCCATCTGGTGATGTAAAGTAGAATGTTCCTCATCCTTAAGAATAACTTAGAAGGCTGAGATGTTAAATAGAAAATCAGATGACTTCATGAGATCCTTGTAGAGCCTGAGAGATTGGTTCTGAGTTAGTATATACTAAGGTAACTCAAACTTCATTTTAACAGTCACCCTCAACCATTTTTCCCCCCCCTCCCTGAAGAACTCTTTTTATTTCTGTAAAATCTAGATTCCTGAGTTCTAGGGTATAGAGTTTATGGAATGGAGTCCCCAGGTTTTGATGTAGAAGAGTTATTCTGAACTGTTTACAATGAATTAAATCATACATAATCAATGAGGAGGTTTTGTAGTCATTCATTAGGGATTCACATATTTAAAAATCTAAATAGGCCAGGTGCGATGGCTCATGCCTGTAATACCAGCACTTTGGGAGGCTGAGACGGGTGGATTACCTGAAGTCAGGAGTTCAAGACCAGCCTGGTCAACATGGTGAAACCCCATCTCTACTAAATATACAAAAATTAGCCAGGCGTGATGGCGGGCGCCTGTAATCTTAGCTACTGGGGAGGCTGAGGCAGGAGGATCACTTGAACCCAGGAGGGGGAAGTTGCAGTAAGCCAAGGTCACGCCATTGTGCTACAGCCTGGGTGACAGAGTGAAACTCCGACTCAAAAAAAATCTAAATAATAGGTTAAATGAAGTTGTACTTTACCAAGCTTTACATCAGCCTCTGTACTTTTCATTATGTCTGTTAAATATAGATGAAAGGTGAGCTACTTTATTTGAAAGTAGATTATAATAACTCATTAAGTTGGTATCTTGTGTCATTAAGTTGGTGTCTTGTGGATAATCTTACATTTCTATTGCAAGATAGAAAATGATTTCTTCTTATCCTTCATCTTATATCATCTTCTTTTCTTCATTTATTTCTATCAAGTCTGATGATCTTTGTCTTTTAATTGGACCCATTAGTTATTGCTGATACTGGGGTCTGAATCTCCATCTTAAAGATTCATTCCTATTTGTCCTTCTTGCTTCACACTCCTTTTCATCTTTCTTTTGGATTTTTTTGATGACCCTAGTTTTCTACCTCTGTCAGCATAGTTCTTATTCTTCTTCACTGCCCTACCGTTACAGTATGTCCTTGACTTGTCAAAGTCTAATATAAACTTGTAAATTTATATATTTTTTATTTTCCTTGTCAGTACAAGGACTTTAGGACACTGTGAGTTCATGTCCTCCCTGCCGCGTACGTGCTGCTGTCATCATGCATTTTAGTGCCACACTTACCTAAAACCCTGCACTTAACTATATCATTAGTCAGTATTCACTGAGGTCCACATGCAAATTTGCTCTTTTTCATGCTCTTTATTCTCCACATTTTCATTGAGGATCCTCTTTCTCCTGTCTGAAAATATCCTTTAGTATTTCCTTTAGTGTGAGTGTGAAGATAAAAAAGTATTTTTATTTCATTTTTGAAGAATATTTTCATTGAGTGTAACTTTCTAGGTTGGCAGTGTCTTCGGTTGGCAGTGTCTTCCAGCACCTGGAAGATACCATTCTCTTACCCTAGCTTCCATTGTTTCTCTTGAAGTATTTATGGTGGTTAAATCTTGTGAAGTCTTTGGTTGGTTTTGGAAAATTCTCAGCAACCGTATCTTCAGGTATTGCTTCTGTCCCATTCTTTTTTTTTTCCCTTTCAGGACTCTATGTATGTGATAAACTTTTCAATATATTTTTTATTTTCTCCATTTTCTACCATTTTGTCTTTCTGACCTAGTTTCCAGTTTACTGAATCTCTCTTCTACTAAGTTACTGCTGTGGTTAAACTTACCCATCAAGTTATTAATTTCAGCTATTATATTGCTAAATTTCAGAATCTCTATATAGTTCATTTTTTATAATTTGCATTTTTCTGCCAGGTTTTCAGTCTTGTCTTTTCTTTCCTTGCTTATGCTTGGCAGTAACTCTGTTATCTTGATCCCTTGTGATTTTGTGTCTATTGTTTGCTTCTCCTGTTTTCTGTTATGTCGACAGTCTTTAAGTCTCGTCTGGCTTATTTTTAGTGATAGATGTTATATATGAAAAATGGTGTAACTAATTTGAAGCCTTGGATAATATTCTTCTCCGGAGAAGATTTACATTTGTCCTTGCCAGGGCCTTGGAAATCAGCAACCCAGGATTGCCTCATCCAGTCAGGAATTGAGATGATTAAAGCTGGCCATCATTCCCTGTTAGGGCAGTTTGCAGCTTGTTCTTCAGGGTCCCAACCTAAGGAGTGGGAGACTCAGCAGGGCCTCTCCTTGGTGGAGAGGAGAGCTCCAGCGTTTATCTCCTTGTGAGCTCTGTGAGTCTGTGAGTTCTAGCTCAGCTTGTTAACCTCTTCTTTTTCTCTTCTGTCATTGGAAGAAAACCCAAGGGGGTTGGGGGGAAGAAGACCCTGCTCTCTGGTATTCCCTTTTCTTAGCCCTGAAATTGTTACGTTTTGTTCACCTTTCTAGTTCTTAGTCAGAAGATTGATCTAAATTACCTAGTTTATCATTATTGGAATGGTTCCTGTATATAGTTTTATTGAAGTGGCACCCCTTCATATATTTCATGAGTTCAACATAACACTGTTCTGTTTGGACCTGATTTTAACTTCATTTTTATTTGCTTTGGGTCTGGTTTTAACTTCATTTTTATTTGCTTTGGTTTTCGTTTTGGTTTTGGATGCTAACTTTATAACTCTTACCCATTATCTGATAATAAATGTACACATTCTTTATAGAATCGTTTAAAATCTTCAAAGTAGTGTAACATTGAGGGTGTTCTTAACTTGCTTATTTGCTTTTTAGGATAACTTTCCATTTGATCCTCCATTTGTTCGAGTGGTGTTACCTGTTCTCTCAGGAGGGTAAGTTTAAGTGATTACTTAAAAAAAATTTTTTTCAGTTTTTAATTTTTTTTTTTTAATAGAGGCAAGGTTTCAGTATGTTGCCTTGGCTGGTCTTGAACTCCTGGGCTCAAGTGATCCTCCCACCTTGGCCTCCCAAAATGCTGGGATTACAGGCATGAGGCTACTGTGCCTGGCCTACATTTTTTTTTTTTTTTTTATATAGCGTGCACCAGAATCATTTGGAGAGCTAGTCTCAGCGTTTCCGATTTCAGTAGGTCTGTGGTGGGGCCCAAGTGTTTACATTTTTAAGAAGTTTCCAGGTGAAGTTGATGTTGTTGTTCTGGGGCCTACATCCGGAACCATTGGTTATAAAGCATTATGTTGTTGATAGGTAAAGTTTTTAATGATTCATACATACACATATTTATACACACACACACACACACACACACACACACACGCTTTTTACCGTAAAAAAATAAATGTTTTTTAAATGTAAATTGTGATTGAGGGTTTAGAGAATGTTATGATTAGAGAGTAGTCCCCACATGCTTGTGATCCTATTTGGTACTTCTAGAAATAATCAGAGGAAATCTCATGGACCTATGGAGCTGGCTGTCTGATTACTTCTAGAGGTAATAGTTGCAGTTTAGTAGAGTCAAATGGTAATTGTCATGTAATTTTACTAAAGTTCGTATTGCTTCTTTTTATGGTTGGAAATCTTATAGAAGGTAGAGAAAAGATCACAATTTGTTAGGTTAGTTATGAAATGTTCTGCAGATCCTCAAAGTATAAGCAGTTTAAATTGAGAATTTTCAAACACTCAGCTGACTAATTCTATTATATGCCATAATCCATATTATAGTGATTAAAATCTAAATATATCCAGCCCTTACTTTGATCATTTCTATGGCTGAGATAGTAGTAGTTGCATTTAGGGTAAAAATATGTTTGACTATTTCAGACTTCACAACTTTCTCCAGAAGAGCTGTGTTCCTACAGTTATTTTTAGTTGTATTTGCTTTACATTCTTATATATGTGTTTTGGGGGCTAACATCCTGTTAAGAATTACCTCTGTGTAGTTAGAGTACATATTAACTGTGGTGTTGATACTACAGAATAGTTATTTGGGCATGATGTCCATCTGTAAAGCTCAGGGAAACAAAAAGTGTGTGTGTGTGTGTGTGTGTGTGTGTGTGTGTGTGTGTGTGTTTAATGTTGGTATTACATATGGATATGCTGAGCTCATTTTGAGTTCTGCCATGTGGTAAAGCAATATTATTTTTATTGATTGATTGATTGAGACAGGGTCTTGCTCTGTTGCCCAGGCTGGAGTACAGTGGTGCAATCATGGCTCATTGCATCCTCTGCCTCCTGGGCTCAAGCTGTCCTCCCACCTCAGCCTCCTGAGTAGCTGGGATGCCACCATGCCCAGCTAAGTTTTATATTTTTGGTAGAGATGGGGTGAAGCCATTCACCCACCTCAGCCTTGCAAAGTACTAGGATTACAGATGTGAGCCACTGTGCCTGGCCCAATTTTGTTTTTTAAAATTATTTATTTACTTATTTTTTGTTTCTGCTTTTTTTTTTTTTTCGATCTTGTTTCTTAAGGGTTTACTTACCTGACACCTGTAGCCTAATCTTTGCCATATCCCCCAGAATATTCTGTGAGTGCTAATATAGTGGGTTTTTGTTGTTGTTTGTTTGTTTTTCTGAGATGGAGTCTTGCTCTGTTGCCAGGCTGGAGTGCAGTGGTGTGATCTCGGCTCACTGCAACCTCCGCCTCCTGGGTTCAAGTGATTCTCCTGCCTCAGTCTCCCGAGTAGCTAGGACTACAGGTGCACACTACCACGCCCAGCGAGTTTTTGTATTTTTAATAGAGATGGGGTTTCACCATATTGGCCAGGAAGGTCTCCATCTTTTGACCTCATGATCCGCCCATGTTGGCCTCACCAAGTGCCAGGATTTCAGGTGTGAGCCACTGTACCCGGCCTAGTGGTTTGTTAATAGATACTTGTTTTGAGGGGATTGCAAGGTTTTGGGAAAACCAGGTTCAAAATATCTTTTACCAAAGGACTTCTTGGAGACTTAATGCTGTTTTCTATTTTTTTTTTCAAATTTGTTTAATAAGTTACATGACAGCATCTCAGAGGATGGTGTGCTCTGGCTTACCTTCTGGGAAATGCTGCTGTGTTGGAAATCTGGAGTTTTGAGTGATTCCCACGTGTTTTCTGCTGCAGAGCAGGAAATGCTGAAGTGATTCCCTCAGAGCAGATGTTAGAAGTCTCCTTTTGACAGGTTGTTACAAAGTTGATCACAAGTATACTATTACAGTGAGTGGAAATTCCAGGTTGGGTTTGAAACAGAGTTGTTTAGAGTTGTGTACAGTTTTATTTTGTTACCTTTAAAGTTCCCTATACTGTTTTTGGATTAGGCAGTAAAATTGCTATAAAAAGTACTTCTCTTGTCATAAAACCTAATGATCAGTTTTGGAAGTTGAATGTTAAGTAACTCAGCCAAATATTTACATATACAAAATAAACCCAAGACTGAAAAATAGTAAATTTTTAACCTTTCTGTTTCTTGTTCACAACACCAGCCTTTTACTAGCCACCAAGCCATAGTTCTTATGTTTTTCATAGTTTAATGTTAAAATATCTTAAATATCTTTAATGAAGCCTTGGAGAAACAACATAACTATTGTGCTGTTGTGCTTTAGGTTTGTTGTTGTTGTTTGAGACAGAGTATTACTCTGTTGCCTAGGCTGGAGTGTAGCAGCGCAATCTCAGCTCACTGCAACCTACACCTCCCGGGTTCAAGGTATTCTCATGCTTCAGCCTCCTAAGTAGCTGGGACTACAGGCATGTGCCACCACACCCAGCTAATTTTTGTATATTTAGTAGAGACAGGGTTTCACCATATTGGCCAGGCTTGTCTCAAACTCCTGGCCTCAAGTGATCCACCCACCTTGGCCTCCCAAAGTGCTGGGATTATGGCATGAGCCACCGCACCCGGCCAACTATTGTGCTTTAGTTTTATGCACTTGTTTATAAAATTGTGTGTGTTTACTGAGTATTCCCATAAACATGGGAAAAGGAAGGCAGGTCATTTTTTGTTCAAAATCTTATTTGAGAGAAAAAAATGATCAAGGAAAAGATTTGGAAGAAATTTACAAATTCAGAATAAATATCTAAAAACATTTTTATCAGAACATTTTAAAATGTGATTATAAAATTGACAAGTATAGCTTTTCAACATTTTATTGTAAGAATTCCAAGAATTTAAGTTTATGACCTTAGTTTACCACCTAGAACAGAAACAAATACATGAAGTTATCAATAATGCCATTTTCAGTTTTAAAATCTGTTGCATAGTTTCTTTGATTCTTTTATGCCACAGTATTATTATCATTATTCAAATGAATAATTTGAATAAGAAATCAGCTTGTAACCTACCCAAATCTGCTGATTCCTAATAAAGTGTTTTTCATTATAC
Source organism: Cacajao melanocephalus (assembly GCA_963573385.1). Lineage (NCBI taxonomy): Eukaryota > Metazoa > Chordata > Mammalia > Primates > Pitheciidae > Cacajao > Cacajao melanocephalus. The sequence goes on along the minus strand of CAUYLG010000358.1, from coordinate 32,193 downwards.
CAAATGCCAACTATATAAGAGTAAGTACTCCATTGATTGTCAAATGCTAAGCATGGACTTAATTTATCAGAGGTTTAAAGCAGCAAACAGTTGTTCTGGCAATAGTGACCTGTAGACTTCATGAAGTAGTGGGATCTCAGCTGGGCAGTGAAATGTGAGTGGGGTTTGGTCAGCTGGTGGAGGTTGAAGGAAAATTATTTATATAGGTGAAAGTAAACACAATCAGGTATCTAGAAGAGAGAATGAGGGATTCAGAGTATACAAGACCAGTTTGAGCCATAACACTAGGAGGGTAGGATTCATGTAGAAGAGTTGTAGGAAGTAGTGCTGAGTAGTATCTTGTACTTAAATGGTTTCATGGATTGGTGATAGATTTTTTTTTTTTCCTGGTAAGTAAACTGTCACCCTGGATATTCATCTTTCTGTGTAACTGGTTGAGAAACAGAGAAGTAACATAAAGAAACTGTTGTAGAGTAAATCTGGTGACAGCAGAAGAGAATATGAGACACACTGTGCTCACAGATCCTAGAGAGGTGTGACAGTAGTCAAGGGCCACACTGTTGTCTTAGAGTGGACTGAGGAGAACCTACATTGGTTTGGTAGTCGTGGGAATGGAAGGAGGAGTGAAATGTGTAAGCTCATTGGAAGCAGAATCAAAGTGGCTTGGTCTTCATAGACAACCATCAAGTGTGGAGGAGGAATTACTGGCTGACTTGGGAAGAAGTAAAAAATGTGGAATACTGATAAAACACAATTCCGGCCATCTCAATCAGGGTAAAGCTGAAGCACTGTGTGATTCTAGATAGATTATTGATCAGTTTTGTTCCATGTATTTTATATCCCATATCTTCTAGCTGTGACCCTATTTCTTCATTTCTTGACATAGCCAAACATTTTTTAAACTAACAGCCTTATTTTGTGATACAGTTTATATATGATAAAGCTCACCCTTTAAAGTGTACAGTTTGGTGGTTTTTAGTATATTCAGAGTTGTGCAGCCATTACCACTACCAATTTCAGAACATTTTCATCACTTTTTCAGAAAGAAACCCTGTACCCTTTAGCAGTCACTTCCTATACCCGTCTCCCCCACCATTGATCCTGGCAACCTCTGATCTAATTTCTATCTCTGTAGATTTGCCTATCCTGGACATTTCATATAAATAGAATCATACAAAATGTGGCTTTTTGTGACTGGTGTTTTTTACAGTAATTTAAAATCAAATGCCTGAAGAGGCTAAGTTTAGGATAGTGTTTTCTGTACAACTTTGGCACCTGAACTTGTTTAAAGTTGAAAATATTATATTGCAGTGTCCATGTATGTGGCGTATTATCCTTAGATGACCCTTACTTAGATTATTAATATTTTTTCCCTAGTGTACTTGAACTGTCTCAGTATTCAGGAACTCTTTGGAGGCAAAGAGCAGTAAGAATTTGAAACACACACTGACAGAAGTAGAATTGACAACTTTTAGGTAGAAATGCTGCTGACAGTGTATATTAAGGAAACCTTTACTTATCTTTTTGTGTAGGTACTAGAACTACTTCTGTCTTGTGTTTAGACTTCAACAACATTTGTGTAGGTATTATGTACTTGTACAAATGCACTTTCTTTTGTCCTGAAAACCCAAAAACTTCCTTTCTTTCCATCTCCTGAGACTCTGCGCCCCCAAAGGAAGAATGGGGTACCTTAAAGGAAAGGAGGTGATGGCTTTGATGGCTTGATAACGGGTAACAATGTCTGCTGTATACTTCCTTTTCCCAAAACAAGTTCCTGTCTGCTGTCAGCATTTCCAAAATTTGAAGATCATGTGTGGTGTTAACTCATGAACCAATTATTAGACTTTGAGCAATTGTGGAACCAAAATATAAATGAGTACCTGGATCTTCTAATTCTGTTAAATCAGTGAGTGCACATTATGCTCAGTAATCTTTTAGCCCAGTAGGAGATTTAAAGAGTGGAGGATAGATTTCTATGTTTCAGAAATAGAATACACAGAAAAAAATTATTTAATCCCATGATTCTTCAGCCGATTTTAAATTTTTGGAGAGTTTTTCTTTTAGGTTTTCTTTCCCTTCCATTAATCTTCCTCTTTGAAAGGTTTCAGGGTTTGGGCAAAGCAAGTGGAAAAGACACTTGCTTGGATTCTCCAGGGTAGGGGAGTCAAAGAGGGCTTCTTTCCCTCATTTTATTATTAAATGATGTCACTATAACAATTATTGTGAATGGTCTGCAGTAGAAGTTTTTAGATGCCTTCTCTGCAAATAAATTTTACACAAGGATGTCTTTGGTTATCTGGAATGGAAGATGTTCAGGCTAGAGTGGTCTTGGCAAGTCTTATCGGGGGAAAGACGGCATTTGGAAGAGTAGGAAGTGGAAGGAATCTCGGGCAAGGGAAAGGCGTGGGCAGAGCCCCGGAGGACAGAACAGTTTGTGGTGGACTTGGTGTCCACATAGACCTAATTAGTGATCTTAGCTTTTGTGTTTTCAAAATTGCCACAGTTTTTCTTCTTAAACTATCATTCTCTTGATTTTTAGGCATGATATTTATGTATTTTTAAATTTAAAATAACATTAAAGGAGAAATGAAATTATTTTGAGAAAGAGTTAAAAGGTTAAAAATTTTTTATCTAAATGATTTCCTAATGGGAGATTTGATACATCCCCAGAAATTGTCTTTGGTGCAGAGACTAGTCTTCAGGTCTAGAAAGAGCTTGAGCAGTCCCACAGAGGAGATCCGTGGTCAGAACCATTTGATTCTGACAACAAAATGGATAAAAACAATTTGAACCATAAAAGGATGCAGATGTTAATATTATGCATAGGGTAAGGTCAATGCCATTGTCAGGGGAATAACTCTTGACTGTAACATGATGGTAGAGAAAATTTCAGATGTAAAGAACACTCGAATGCCATTTAAGGAAAACTGGTTCTTCTGCCCCTATTCTTCGGAATATTTAGGGCTAAGTTCTTAGTTACTGACATCATAAAAAATCTGAAAGTATTCTGTCCTAAGAACCATTTGAAAACATTGACTAGAATTTCAGAGGTATGACATTAGCATGCTAACATTAGAATTTTTAAATTACCCGTAGTCCTGTATCCCTAACAACTGTTTGCATGTTTACATGGTATTTTCTCATCTTTACTTGTGTGCGTGTTTTCTTAGTAATGGCACTTAGAGATTGTTTAAGGAAGAATGATTCTCAAGAATTTTGTATGATTACTTTTTTCTTTTTAAGGTATGTATTGGGTGGAGGAGCATTATGTATGGAACTTCTCACAAAACAGGTGAAGTTTCTTATGATACTTCATTTTCACCCTCAATGTAGTGTTTTGATAATGTAAATTAGATTGTAAGTAGAAAATTCTTCTGTAATAGTTCCTACTTTTAAAGAAATTTTAGTTTATTTTTTAAATAGCTCCTACTTTCAAGAATGAGAAAGGTAAACCAGTAAAATGACATTGTACTTGGTGCTGAATCTATGCTAGGATAGGAATTAAGAGTGACCTTTATTTAAGGTTCTAATTTGCTCATGTTGGGTACTTGGAACATAGGTTTGTTGTTTTTTGTGTGTGTCTGTGAGATTCTGGAAACGGGCCAATTTTACTTTTCCCACTTGACTAGACTTTTAAACACTGATTTGCTGCTATTGAGTTACATGCCATTTTGTTAGGCTTTCTCAAGTGGGAATCAGAAATACTGCCATATTTTAGAGCTGTTTTGTTCTTCCTGTAGGGCTGGAGCAGTGCCTACTCGATAGAATCGGTCATCATGCAAATAAATGCCACCTTAGTCAAAGGCAAAGCCAGAGTGCAGTTTGGAGCAAATAAGGTACTTTTATTAAGAATTTTACATAAACCATAAGATATATTTAATATTACTTTATGAGGCTTCTTCCTGTCTTAATTCTTTTTTGAGATAGTTTCATTTTCATTTGGTTTATTTTCTTGTTACAAAATGTGATCTATAGAAAATATAGACGTATAAGAAAATTAAAGGTACTGATAATTGCTTAATGATTCAGTATCTGTTCTTTTAGTCTTTGTTATATTTGCTGTAGATAAACATGTCTACAGTTGTAAATTTATTATTGGTATGTATACCCTAATATGTTAAAAATTATATGTGCTTTGAAGTTTTAAAATATTGAGTTCATGTTATAGAATAACTAATTCCTGGTAAGCTTTTATGTGCTAGGCTCTAGTCTTTTTATTTGTTTGTTTATTTTCATTTTTTTTTCTCTGTGCCTATGCTTACCAAGAATTTTTTATCTTTTATCTTTTATTAACTCTTTCAATCCTCTTAATAAATTAAAAAGTAGGTACTATTATTATATGCATTTTGTAGATGAGGCAACTGAAGCATACGGAAGTTAGATAACTTGTCTGCAGTCACAAGTGGCAGAACAGGGATTGGAACCAGGCAGTCTGGCTGCCCTAGCCCCAACCAAGAGGAGCTGAGAGCAAGCCATGGGGTTTAAGAATGTTGGTCAGACTGATTTTCTGTTCAGTTAACATGAAACATAGGTTGTAATGTTAATTTTAGGACATTAGCGAGAAAGCCTTCCCCAGCCAGATGTTTGTTACCATGACTTTTAGCAAGAATTTGTGGTTTTTAAAGACAAGATGGTGCTCTAAGAAGCTTCCATTCACTATGGAGGGAATGGTAGTTGAGTTAAATAGTGAAATGCTGGAGCACACAGCCTTTAGGGCAGCTTCTGACCTCTTTCTATGGTCAGGAAAGGCACCTCTCTTTCCCTGCTGCCCATAACCTCCAGTCATTCTCTTACAGAATCCCCTAGACTGTGATCATATTCAGATGAGAGATCTGTTTTGTTTTTTCCAGGATAGGAGGAAGTGAGTCACCACCTATACTAAGCAGTCTAATCTTCTGTGTAAATGAGCAAGGTTGGGGAGCCAAATCTCTTGGAGAATCTCAGGATTATGCAAGATGGTAAAGTAGTCTCATGTTAGTGGTATCTACAACTCTCATCAGAAGCAGACACAGATGCTTTTTGTAGGAAAGGATCTCTAATTTAAGCCTGTAGGATTCCCAGAGATTTAAAGCAGGCAAATATGAATTCAGTCAAATCATAGCATTCAAGTAGTCAACCCAGCATATTTGAGAATTGTCAGAAACAATACATAATAGTTATGTTTCCCAAATACTGTAGGTTTTAGAATTATCAGATATAGAACACAGACTTCAGATATTAGAATTGTGAGAAAATACTTACATGTGAAATCTAATATAAAGAAAAAAAAAGATGGAATCATAAAATTGAGCAAGCAGTAAGCCCATAAGGAATGAAGAGGAAGACCTGAAAAGAAAATGGATGAACTATAACTTACAGAAATAAACCATAGCTGGGTATGATGGCTCATGTCTGTAATCCCAGCACTTTGGGAGGCCGAGGCAGGAGGATGGCTTGAGCCCAGGAGTTCAAGACCAGCCTGCACAACATGGTGAGAACTTGTCCCTACAAAAAATACTCCCCAACCACTAAAATTAGCTGGGAATGGGGTATATGCCTATAGTTCAGCTACTCAGGAGGCTGAGATGGGAGGATCACTTGAGCCCAGGAGGCCAAGGCTGCACTGAGGCATGTTCATACCACTGCACTCCAGCCTGGGTGACAGTGAGACTCTATCTCATAATAAAGAAAGAAAAAATGTAACTGCTGAAATAAGAAACTCAGTAGATTAGACACCAGAAGAGAATTGATTAGATGATCATCTCCAAAAAAATCAGTTAGTATGTTACACAGAGAGACATGAGAATAGATGATAGGGCAGAAATTGCTGAGGTTGGTGGGGGAGAGATCAGAATGAGGTCCGAAATATGTCTTAGGGAAATCCGAGAAATAGATATTAGACTTATGCTAGAAAGTGAGAGAAATAGAAGTTTTAAAGGTGATAGAAGCAAGTCTACATAAATCAGTCACAATAAATGTAAATGGACTAAAGGTACCAGTTAAGTTGAATTAATAAAAGAAAATCAAGCTGTTTTAATCATTATAAAGATACAAAAGGATTGAAAGTTTATTTTTTAATTTTTTACCTCATCCAATGTGTATTTAATCTAGATTTACATGTTTTTAGTTGTCATCCCTGTAGTTCTTTAATCTAGAGCTTTTTTTTTTTCATGGCCTTAACATTTTTTGAAGACTGCAGGCCAGTTCTTTTGTAGAATCCAGAGAAAGTTTTTATAATTGAGAATGATAAAGGTATACCAGTATACATTAGCCAAAAACAAGTGATGGAGCTTTAGTACCAAACAAAATAGGATTTTGGAACAGAAAGCATTAGTAACTTGAGGATAAAATTCTGTTAATAGGATGTAACAATTTTCATATTTTATGTACCTATCAAAATAGCCTCAAAATACAGAGGAAAAACTGATAAAACCACAGGGAGAAGTTGACAAGTCCACCATCAAAGTTGGGAGATTTGTGTATCCTGTTTACCATAAGTAAGATAAACAGAATGCCCATATGTAGATTTGAATAACCAGTGAACAGGCATGGTATCATGGACAAATATAGACCTCTGTACTCAATAATTAGATACAGATCCTTCTCAAGCGTGTGTGGACTGTGGGAGAAAAATTTATTATAAATCTACAAAGCAAGTCAGAAGGTTTAAAAACAATTGGTACCATCCACACCATATAATTTATAATTTCAATATGAAGCAGTTAATGTTAGAAGGCAGTAATTAAGAGATTAACAAAAATCTACAGAAATTTGGAAATTAAACACCCTGGTAAATCATGGTTTTAAAAAGTAAAATGAAATTTTAGAATGCTCTATGAACCATAATTAAAATACTAAAATTCTGTCTGTTCCTTTCTCCCCTCCTCTGCTTCCCTCTTTGTATCTGGAACATTCAAGAAGCTGATCTTTTTCAATGAACAACATCACAAATACTGAAAAGTAGAAAAGGACAGATGGCACTCTCTGATCTTAGTTAAATCTATAAGTTAATAACAAAACCAGAAAACAAATATTTGTGGAATTTTAAAACTCATGCAAACAGCCTTTAGGTCAAACAGGGATTTGAAATTAAAACTGCGGAATATCTAGAGAATAGCAATAATGCAATTATTACTTATCAGAGACTAAAGAAGAGCTCAGAGGAATGTTGATTGCCAAATCCTTATGCCATTAAGAAAAGAATGAAAATTAATCAAGCCTCTAACTCACTGTTACGACATTTAAAAAAAAAAAAAAAAGCCTGAAGGAGGCCAGGGACACTGGCTCATGCCTATAATCCTAGCACTTTGAGAGGCTGAGACAGGTGGATGGCCTAAACTCAGGAGAGACCACCCTGGGCAACATGGTGAAACCCATCTCTACTAAAAAAAAAAAAAACTCCACAGAGCAAAATGAAAATTAGCCGGACATTGTGGTGGGCACCTGTTGTCCCAGCTACTTGGGAGGCTGAGGCAAGAGAATTGCTTGAACCCAGGAAGCAGAGGTTGCAGTGAGCCAAGATCAAGCCGCTGCAGTGACAGAGTGAGATTCCATCTCTAAAAAAAATCTGAAGGAAAGCAGAATGGGGAAATTATTGAAGATGTACACGCAGAAATCAGTGCATTAGAAAAATAGGAAGGGCTAGACAGACCCCCAGTACAGTAAAGCCTCTGCAGAAACATTCATTTTAACTGGGGTTTGAGTACCTTGCTACTGATAATTGAGACTGAGAAGGCCAGCATTATTTTCTCCTTGTATTTTGGGTGGTAGGCAGTAGGGTTGGGAAGTGACTGCTTCAGTCATTTGAGAGTTTCAGGGTATGTGTACTTTTTATGTATAGTTTGTGAATCTTTTATTTTTGTCCTTTTTGTGAAAATACTAAAAACCCTTTTTCATTAATGTTAAAAACGTGTTACTATACATTTTGTGTTTAGTTTATTAGGTGCATTATGGCAGGGCTTTACTATTTTAAAGAGCTCATAGATGTTGAAAAAGACTACCCTGTAGAAAAATGGGAAAAGTGCTTACATAAATTTAACATCATGTTAAAAAAAATGGAAGGATATAGAAAGTCTGTTTACAGAAATAGAAATAAATAGCTCATGAACATAAAGGAGACATGCTCAATCTCACTCAATAATAGAAGTACAAATCAAAACTATACTTGGAATCTTAGTATATTGTCAGAAATCACAAAGATTTGACATACTGTGTTGGTGAGGCTGCACTGAGGCACTCTCATAGATGGCTTGGGGGCAGACACGTTTATACAGTTCTGTAGAGGGCAATGTAGCAATATCTCAAAATTACTAAGGCATATATCTTTTGACCCAGCAGCTCTACTCTAGGACATTTTTACCAGTACTCAGCAGATATATGTACAAGGTTGCTCATGGCAACACTTTAACAGCAAAATATTGACCACAACCTGATGTCTGCCAGTAGGGGATTGATTAAATATTTGAATATTTATATAATGGAAATATTTCAGTGTTTAAAACCTATGTTCTATACTGATATGGAACATTCTCCAAGATATGCTAGATGGGAAAAGTGGTAGACCAGCGTCTGTAGCATGCACCTGTTAGTGAAGGAAAGCTGGGGACAATGGCTAATAACAATGGCCATACATGAATATTCTTGTATAATCTTAAAGAGGAACATACAAGAAATTAGTAATAGTGGTTAACTTGTGTGGAGGAAGGGAGGAAACTGGGTGTTTAGGGGACAAGTAGGGAGAGTTTTCACTTAGGATGTAGGCATTTTTGAGTCTTGTGCTGTGTGAATTTATTATGCAAAAAATTCTGTGACATGATATAGTGGATAGATGGGTGCCACTATGGAGAATGCTCATGGTATATTAATTGGAAGTTAAGGTATAGGTTGGTTGTACTTATGGTGACAAAATTAATCCTAGATTTGGCTCCTTAAAATTTTTACCAAAAGAGGGCTCCTTTAGTAAGCTTGGTGCCAATTATAGACATTCTTTAGATTTCTAACCTAAAATGTCATTCATATGTGTAGTCGTGGAAGCTTAATACTTTCTTATCTGAAAGTAATATTTTATAGGGTTTTTAAAATAGAAGTTATGTGAAGAGAGTTTGAGTTTTATTAACATCCAGATATCATTCTTTAACTTGATTCAGCAATATGGAGATTGACTCTAGAACCAGAAAGCTTTGTACTTGTGCAATGGTAAGAAGACTTATAAAAATAACTGTGAGGCTTATTGATTTTTATTAGGGTACAATTTTGGTTTTATTCTAATAGAATTATAGAGAATAATGAAATTGAGAAATGAGGCTGTTAAGTTAAAATTGTTTTTGAAATGGAGATGGTTTCCTGTGTTCTTCTAAGCAGTGTGATACATTCATAAATTTATTATAATAATTTTTACCTAATTACACTTGATTTGAAATGTGTAATTCTCTTTCAGAATCAATATAATCTAGCAAGAGCCCAACAGTCCTATAATTCCATTGTACAGATACATGAGAAAAATGGTATGTTTAATTCAATAAGTATTTATTGCCATTTAAGACATTTTAGATAATGTATTAATATTTACCATTTTATTTTTCTGTCTTTGCTTTAGTTTCTTAACGTACTGTTACCATAGTAAAAAAAAAACTTATGCTGTATACAGAATCTTTTAATGACTCTATAACATTGTACTTCATTAAAAATTTTTGTATCCTATACACTTGGCCTAGGTATTTCAGTATCAAGATTTTTTTTTTAGTAGATTAATGAATGACTCACTTTACTTACTTGAAATCAGTGGTCTTAGGAATTGAGTTAAAGGCAACTCTTTATTGATGGTGTTCTTGTTATAACTGGAGTGCAGTGGCTATTTACAGGTGTAATCATAATGCACTGCAGCCTCGAGCTCCTGGGCTGATGCCATCCTCTCTCTGTCTCCCCAGTAGCTCAGACTGTAGGTGCAAGCCACCACGCCCATAAAGTATTCTTGACTTTGCTAGAAATGTATCAGTTTGTGATCTAGATTTGTGTTTTGTGTTCACTTTTATTTTCATGACAAAGCAAACTTACCACTCTTTCAGTGATTGCTTACTTATGGAAATAGTATTCAAAACAAAATTTTCAAGCAGAAGAGAGAAACAATGACATTTGAGGACAAGGCCAGGTTTTCATAATAATAATTTGTAGCGCACAAAATTAGTAGATCCAGAGAAACTTGTATACTACTTTATGGATACTTTATAGATCTTGGCATATTCATACTATTCTAAAGTTTCATACTAAACAGTACTTAGTCTAATTTGTGTTTTTATGGAGAGCTTAGGTTTTTGTGGAGCCCGGGAAACAGATTTTTTCTTGTTTTTATTTCTTAAAGCAAACATTACAACCAGCATTCAAAAAATATTTACAGAAAGTGCTGTATTTGAGAGTGTGTGGGTGTATGTAAGCTTAGCTGTGACGAAAGAATAATAGATTCAGAATCAGGAGAGATGGCTTCTAAGGCTTTTTTTTTTTTAATCTTTAAAAAAATTTTATTTTTCTTATTTGTAAAAAATTGACAGACATTGTGCTTTTCATGTACAACGTTTTGAAGTATACATACATTGTAGAATGACTAAATCTAGATAATTAACTGAAGCATCACCTTACATTGTTTCATTTTTGTGGTGAGATACATGGCATCCACTCTTTCAGCATTTTTCAAGAATACAGTATATTGTTATAGTCACCATGTTGTACAACAGCTCAAGATGGATTCTAGTTTGGCCTGCTACTAACTCTGATTTTGGGGATAGGCATCACTGCTCCTGCTGTGATGGCTTCTGTGTACTTGGTGAAATGACATTATGGCTCTGATAACAGTCCAAGTTCCTCATATCCTAAATTGCCAGGATTTTGTTTGGGTGGGAAATAAGTACTTTTCATGAGGTTTACTTTCAAGTATAGAAGTGAAGTACAATAAAACTTATTCTTTTAGTCTAATATTCCACAGTCATCTTTAGTTAGAGATGCCATTGATACAGAGCTCTTGTGTGGAAAATTCAAATATAATTTACTCATAGAAAATACTTTCTGTTGTCAAATAGCAAAATGCAGTGTTACCAATCCAAGTGTAAGTTTAATTTTTACAGTAGGTCAGGTGTGGTGGTTCACACCTATAATCCCAGCACTTTGGGAGGCAGAGGCAGGTGGATCACCTGAGGTCAGGAGTTCGAGACCAGACTGACCAACATGGTGAAACTCTGTCTCTACTTAAAAAAAAAAAAAATTAGCCAGGTGTGGTAGTGCGTGCCTGTAATCCTAGCTACTCGAGCAGCTGAGGCAGGAGAATTGCTTGATCTGGGAGACGGAGGTTGCAGTGAGCCAAGATTGAGCCATTGCACTCTAGCCTAGGCAACAGAGTGGAATGCTTTTTAAAACCAAAAAAAAAAAAAAAAAAAAAAAAAATTTTTTTTACGGCATATTTAAACATCAAAATTATGAAGAGAGACTGTAGCTAACCTTATTACATGCCAGTTCTTCTGATTGGCTTAAGAATTAAATTATTTTAACTTTTTTTCATTCTATTTCAGGCTGGTACACCCCTCCAAAGGAAGATGGCTAAATATGTCGACTGTTACACATTTGGACCAATGTTGCTTTAAAGAAAATCTTTCCAACATGCAGACACAAGCTTTGAGTGCCCCTATTACAGCAGTACCGAAGACGTTAGTTAATAGATATTTTAGTGGATAATCTGTCGACTGACATCCAGTATAAGTTATAGCCTTTGCATTTTGCTCATTTTAGATATCTTGGACTGAGCAGTGGGGACTTTACTGTATTTTTCCTGATAAATACACATAGTGGTCACTCCTTATCATCTCTTTTTCTTGAAAAGTGAACTTTTAAAAGCAGTCAAGTCAGCATCAGGCTACTGAAGTCGTGGCTTTAGGGTAACTTTTCTATATTAAGCCCGTGGGTTATAAGGATTTGTAATATATTGTTCCATTTAGAGCCAATACAAGTTTAATCAATGTTCAATATTGGTTTTGAAAAAGGCCTTCTAAATCATAGTAGCTCTTTCATGTTTAAAACCATTTTATGATATTGCCAAAATAATGACAGGAAACCTTCTCATTAAATTGTTAAACTTTTTAATGACTATGTGAAGATATGAATTGTTCCCTGAAGATATAATCTTAATTGAGTTGTATTGTACTTTTTAGGCAAAGCAGTGTAAAACTATGTTAATTAAGGCTTGTGAGTAGTGATTTCCACTGGGGCATCAGAGTCTTGCTGGGCTGAATCTGCTGCTTGTTGGTTCAGTGTTTCTTATGAAGAATAGCCACAGGATAGAGCTTAAAGTTATTTAAAATACTAAGTCATCTTATGTTTCCATTTTATTAACGGGATGTTGCAATCATTTGTAAATTAATAAACTTATAAAGTGATTGGCACAAAGACAGACTCCTTGAGCAAAAGCTGCACAGTTAAGTACAAAAAGATACTTAATTTGGAGACTTAGAATAATTTTCACCATAGTCATAAAAATGGCTTTTACATTGAAAGATTAATAGAAATTTACATGTTAATTTTTTTTTATAGAACCTGACTGAAATCAAGGTACTCTCCATTTTATTGCCTTACCTGAATCAGTCCTTTTTTGGTTGGTAATAGTTTTTTTTATACACCCAAGTTTGATTTAAAAGTAAATTCTAGCTATTAAGCACTTTTAACAAGAAATCCAGAAGCACATTTTTCTGCACAAACCAGTTACAGAGTTCAAAAGTGTTTTCTTATGCATTTGCTTTGAGATTCAGTTTTTAACTTTGTAAACCACATCCAAGAGACTTGGCACTTCTACGTTATTGTGTGTGTTTAATTTCTTTTGATTCTATTTTGGTTAAGAGGGCAATAAATAGATTTTCTGGTGTTCTTGTTCACTTGGTTACATTTGTATGAAGTTCTGATTGCCAGTTGCTCAGATAACAAGTGACAAGGCAGAATTCTTTAAAGCATTAAAGTTCCTTAAACCTAAGGCTAAATCTTGAATACATTATTGAATTCTTTAATATCTTGATGGCAAGCAGATTGATAGCTGCACATTTGGCATGCTTTGTTTTATGGATTTTATTTTTAATTGCAGATTTTATTTGGCAATCTACAGTAAATTTTGTAAACTTGCATCAAGTTTATGAATAAAGAACTATTTAAAAATTTTGTTTGTGCTGATCATGGCAAGCAAAAAATTACTTTGTCATTTTTCCCTCATAAGAAAACTCTGCTTGATGTGTTTGTAGGCTCTCATGAGTTTCTGGAATAAGATATTTAAGGAGGGAAGGGGTGAGGGGAGGCTTGGAAGACAGGTAGATTTAACAAGAGAAAGTGAAAGAACCTAGAAATGGTCTGTACACACTTGGTATAGTCACCTTTTCCTCAGCCTTTTTTTTCTCTTCGATTCTCATTACAAATTCAAGTGCTACTTTTTCCTTATGACTATCCATAGTTCCCCCAGTTACGATAATCTGCTCCTCCTTTAGTGTACCCGTGGCCTCCTTGCACACAACTGACAGGTTATTTCACATACAAGAAGTCCAGAGTAGGACAACTGCAGATACTGTACATATGGGCTTTGCTCTGCTTCCTTGAGATTTTTTTCTATGTTGGTTTCATCTTTTGATGGCATATGTGCAGCCACCTTCCTTGATCCAGAAACAGATAATGCCTGTCTTCTAGTGTCTCCTTAGGAGGTGAGGAAATCTCTAAAAGTACCATCCCATCAAGCACACTGTCTCTCACTTTTCCTTGGTTAGATCAGGGGCCTGTGCCTACCCCCAGACCAATGGCTGGTGAAAGAATGAAACCATCAAGATTAGTTGCACAAATGGTTCTTAAAGCATGATTTGGGGAACACTGGAGACCCCTGAGACCATTTCAAGAGGGTTTTAAAGGACTATTTTCATAATAAAACATTTGCCATTTTCACCCATTCCTTCGTGAGTGTACAATGGTGTTTTCCAGAGGCTACATGATGTAATTTTGCAACAGATTGAATTCAGAAGCAAATCAGAGAATCTACCTGTCTTAAGACAGAAAGACTTGCAAAATGTAAAGTGATGCCATCACTGGTAAACTGTCCTCTTTCCTTTCTTAATATCAGCCACAAAGAAAGAACATCTACTCAGAAAGGCAATCGGGTTTCATTCAGTAGCCAGAGAATGGGGAAGGGGAGCTTGCCCTCTAAAGGCACCTTTTCCTGGAAGGATAGGAGGCGGGGGAGGTATGAAGGGCATGCACAGGCTGGAGTTCCAGACAAGCAGGCCCAGTCCTTGAACATGCTGCTTCACATATCCATGTACACAAGATGCCAGTGATCTTCCTTCAGGGGAGAGGATTTTAGCATTATGTTAATGATCCAAAGGTAACTGGAGGTCGCCTGTTTATCTTCCTCTGGTATTTGGCAAGGGGTCAGGAAGCTCTGGTGGTATCTGGGCCATCTGGCTTCCTTAAGCAGCTGCACCTATAGACTAAAGAAAAAAACTGGCTGGGCTTGGTGGCTCATACCTGGAATCCCAACGTTTTGGGAGGTGGAGGCAGAGGAATATCTTGAGGCCAGGAGTTTGAGACCAGGCTGGGCAACAGAGAGACCCTGTGTCTACCAAAAAAAAAGTCATAGCTATTCAAGAGGCTTATACCAGTGACAGTGTCACACTATTCACCAGTTTGTGGGGGGGGGAAGGAAGATTTGGGAAATAGTTGAATTCCATAAAAATATTTTGTTAATGTATAACATCTGTTTTTTAAAAGTTAATAAGTACTAAGATGTTCTGATTTAATTTTTAATATGGTAAATATTGATAATCAAAACACACACTATTGGTCGTGTGGATATTTTAGGCGTAAAGGTTCCTGAGGCCATAATGAGAACTGCTAATTTAGACCAAGTTTCTACTCAAAATCTGGTGATCAAATCAGGGCTCCCTTAGGAAGGAATTGGCGGGAGAAATGGATGTTCGGTGGGGACGCACCTGTGTCTGCTTTGCTTCCATGTCTTCTGTGGTTCTCAGTTTGAGCATGCATTAGAATCGCCATAAGGTCTGTTACAACCTAGATTGCTGGGCCTCACCCCCAGTGTCTGATTCAGGAGGTCTGGAGTAAGGACGGGGAACGTGCCAAAACTTAATAGTTCCCAGGTGAATCAGATGCTACTGGCGGGGAACTGGTGCACAGCTTGAGGCGTGCTTCACCGCAATTACCTTACTCAACTTCCTTAGAATGGCAGGTGCTATTTATGCCATTTTACTCATTCAAAACTTTAAACCTGAAGATGACAACGAGTTATCTAAGTTTACAAGGAATAAAGGCAGTGATTTTCACACACTAAGACAATTTTTTAAAAGCAAACACTGTCAGTTCAAAAATTGAGTTTATGCTATTTACACAGGCATTGGAGTAAGTACTACCTAGTCCCTGCAAGGAATCTGTGAATTAGAGAAAGATATAGGCTCAGAAATACGGCGGTGCCAGGGCAGTGAGAGGCACAGAGGAAGAATTTGTCTTCACTGCAGGAAGCCTCCTAGAAAGTTGCTCAGCACGGTGGCTCATTCATGCCTGTAATTGCAGCATCTTGGGAGGCCCAGGCGGGAGGATCGCTTGAGCCCTGGAGTTTGAGACCAGCCTGGTAAGCATAGCGAAACCCGTCTCTACAAAAAATACAAAAATTGGCTGGGCATGGTGGCGGGAGTCTGTAGCCCAAGCTACGAGGGAGACTGAGGCAGGAGGCTCGCTTGAGCCTGGGAGGTAGAAGCCACAGTGAGCGGAGGCCGCGCCACGCCACTCTCGCCTGGCCACAGCACAAGACCAAATCTTAAAAATGAAAAAAAAAATTTTCGGGCGTATTATGGAATAGATGACTTCAACCTCGGAGCACGGGCTCCAGGACCTGCACCGGAAACCCGGTGGCCAGGGTCGCACCGGCGTTGCCACTCCCACCTTCTCCGTCAGGCGGAAGTGGCGCGGGCGCCTGCTCAGTGCGCGCCGGCCAGGCAATCGTGTGCCGGCGTAACCGGGTCCCTCCGAGCCGCCGTAGGTCTGGTTCCGGCGCGCTAGTGAGGAATGGAGCCGGTGGGTGGCTGTGGCGACCGCCGCGGCTCCTCCTCCGTAGACCCACGGAGCACCTTCGTTTTGAGTAACCTGGCAGAGGTGGTGGAACGTGTTCTCACCTTCCTGCCCGCCAAGGCGTTGCTGCGGGTGGCCTGGTGAGGAGGGGAGGCGGGAAGCTTGCCTCGGGACACGCCGTGGGCATGTCCCAGGCTGGCGGGTTGGGGAGAGACCCTGGGGACCCAGAACCGCCCCCGGCTCCTTCGCCCTACCTGAGGTGACCTCCACCCGCGAGGTATCTTCCAGCCGTAGTGCCCCCGGGACTTCCCTGAGGAGCGAAGTTCCCCTTAAGGTTTTCTCCGCAACTGGCTCTCCTTCTGAACCAGCGCCCTGACACCTACCTCCCCCAGGGACTTCGGATCCCGCAGGGATCTCCTGCTGCTGCGCCAGCAGGTGGGGGTTTGTGAGCTGTGGGAGAGACGAAAATGAACGTCCGTTCGCAATCCTTTGTGCGTTTGCGTTCCCAGTGTGTGCCGCTTATGGAGGGAATGTGTGCGCCGAGTGTTGCGGACTCATCGGAGCTTGACCTGGATCTCCGCAGGCCTGGCCGATGCCGGCCACCTGGAGAGGCATTGCTTGGTTCGCGTGGTAGCCGAGGAGCTTGAGGCAAGTAGCAAGGGGGTGTCATGCACAGTCAATTGCAGGTTGGTGGTTCAGTCTTTGGGAACTATTTTTTATCCCAGTTTTGTTAATTCAAGGAACATCTTCTCGTGCCGTGAAAAAGTATTGTAAACATTAGTTTTAGTGACTACACTTTAAGGATGTGTCATGATTTATTTGACCGTTCATCAAATGTTGGGCCTTTTAAATATCCACATTTTCACCATTAACAACAACGCTGTGCAGAACCTTCTCTCCACTTGCTTCCCTTGAAGCAAGTTTTTGTTTTGTCTGTTTTACTGGGAAGGCAGCTGGGTGTGTTTTGCTTAGTGTAGCACACCTAGAAAGCCAGTAACCAAAACTTAAAGCCAAATATTTCAACTCCCGATCCCGTACTCTTTTGCTTCTTTGGCACCCAACTTCAAAAGTGGAGCCAATACCTGGAGAGAGGAAGACTCGGACTGTGGAGTCAGAGGGGCTGCAGAGTGTACCATCTCTGAGGAATGGGAGGGTGCCATTTGACAGTGAAGTGCCAACCTGATGCTCTGTCATTCTTTTTATTTTCCTACGGCTTACAGACATAACCACGGTGCAGCCGACATAATGAGGAAATTATCACTGATAGATTTCTACTATTTTATCCTCAGACTCCGTTCAGGTTTTGCCAGTTGTCCCAGTAAGGTTATTCATGGCAAAAAAGATCTGTTCCCAATTGCGAGTTGCTCTAAGTAAGTCATGTTTCTTTAATCTCCTTTGATCCGGAACAGTTTCTTAAGCTTTGCTTGATTTTTCCCAATTTTGACACTTAGGAAAATTACAGGCTATTTTGTAGAACATCCATCAGTTGGCCGTGTGTGAGGTTTCTTACTAGGTTGTGTGTTTCTTACTAGGTTTGGCAGGAAGTAATCACAGAAGTCATGCTGTGCTCTTTTCACCGCATCCTTTAGGTGGCATGTGATTTCCGTTTGTCTCATTATTGGTGATATTACCTTTGATTATTCGATTAAGGTGGTGCCGGCCAAGTGTCTCTTCACTAAAATCATTTCTGTAATGATTGTTTTGTGAAGAGATTATTTGAAACTATGTAAATGTCATTTCTGATTCGTTTATTTATATCTGTACACACTCCAAATCTTATTTCAGTGGGATATAATCTGTTACTGTCAGTATTTATTTTGGTGCTCAGTTTACCCCTCACCCCCAACCCCAGTTTGGCTGGGGGGAGCTCCTTCAGGAGCTGACTTCATTGTCTTTTAGAGATGACTCCTTTATCTTTGACCACTTGTTGTCTGGCACAAGGTGTTCTAAACTTGTCTTGGGTTTTACCTGCTTTGGTCCTGGAATTGGCCATTTGTCCATGAAACCTTGGCTCCTTTCGATGGAGTTTGGTATTTAGAAATCAAGATCTAGACTCTCTAAATGTACTCCTGGCCATTGAGGGATTTGCTGCTCCAAAGCTCAGTCATTAGAGCCAAGGAATGTAAGTATGTATATACACGTATGTGTGTGTATGTAGTCAGTATATACGTATACACACGTGTAGAACATATTTATATGTGGAAACTCATGAGTTCACACAGGTGCAGCCTTTCGAATCAAACGCAGGATGCTTTCTAGTTTTGTCTCTGCTCATATCTGTACCTCCCTTTTGGGCAATGGGAAACCTGGTTCTCATCATTCTTAATGTATTTAGATAGTACATCAATGCCCATATGTAACCAATCTTCTGTTTCCCCCTTCCTTGGGTGGTCTTTCTCCTTACCCTGTTTGGGCTGTGGAACTCTCATCCCAGGGAGCTGGCCAGTATCCAAAGGCAGGCTTATTAGAAAACTTTTCTTCTCTGGCACTTTGTCCCAACTCTTGCCATCTCTTTCCAGAAGCTTATCATTTGGAAAAATTCAAAATGTAGGCAGATTTTTTCTCAAAAATATTCTCTGGAGCATCATTTATAATAAGGGATACTAAAAACCTAATGTTAATATAATAAAGTTATTAAATTATAAACTGCAAATACATTGACGAGAAAATGTTGATTTTAAAAGTGAAAAGATTGTGAAATTATGTATTTAGTACCATCTGAATTATTAAAGACAAAAAAAGAGAGTAGAAAAGAAAGCCAAAGTGTTAGCTTTTGTTTCTATTTAATGTTTTTAAAACCTTTTCTCTCTGTAGTCATCGTTTTCAAATTTTTACCACAGCAGGCATTATTTTCCTATAGCGTTAAGAGTTTATACATTGTAGTGGCTGATATAGCCGGACAGACTTAGGTGTGAACCCTGGCTTTGGCGTATAACAGTGGTACGACTTTGAAAAAACTGCTTAATCTCTCTGAGCCTCAGGTGCAATCTCCATAAAATAAAAAGAAAAATAATAATTTTCCTATGCCCTTATAGAGTTGTTGTAAGGATTAAATAATGAAAATATAATGCATATAACACATTACCTATAGTACAGGGAGTATAAGTTCTCAATAGATGTCTATTAAATACTCTTTTATTAGTATCGTTATTAAAGTTCACAGAGTTCAGTAATGCTCTTAGAGGAGTTCTACATTGCAGTAAACTGCTGGTGAGACAAACACACGAAAACTCTACTTAAATCATACATGCTGATTGTGTTTTCCAAGTTATCTAGTGGACAATGGGTACTTTTATAGCCATAAAGAAAGTTGATTTAACTTTTCTGTTAGAAATATTTTAAGTCCGCTGGGCACAGTGGCTCACACCTGTAATTGCAACACTTTGGAAAGCTGAGGCAGGCAGATCACTTGAGGTCAGGAGTTCGAGACCAGCCTGGCCATCATGGTGAAACACTGTCTCCACTAAAAATACTAATATAAATATTTAAAAATATTAAAATATTGAAAAAATATTAAATATATAAATAAAAATATTAAACTACAAAAATCTGGGTATGGTGGTGCACACCTGTAATCGCAGTTACTCGGGTAGCTGAGGTACCAGAATTGCGTGAACCTGGGAGGTGGAGTTTGCATGAGCTGAGATTGTGCCACTTCACTCCAGCCTGGGGACAGAATGAGACTGTCTCAAAAAAAAAAAAAAAAAAAAAAGAAATATTTTAAAGTCCACCAAAAGCTTTATAAAACAGCTTGCCATTTGTAACTTCTTTGAACAGTGGAACGTGGTGCTAGCTGTCTTACACTGTGCTTTGAGAACATTTCATATTGAGGCTTGTTACGTCACTGCTTCTAGTGTGAATTAGGAAGGAAAATTCAGCAATTGCTTTTCAGTGGCTGCTAGAAAGGGAAACTCATAAAATCTCAGGACCAGGCTTTTAATCAGGAATAGGAAACCTGAGGCCTAAAAGCTTGATGAGGGTTATTTTGCCGGTTTGTGGCCACTACGACCTAAGACCTAAATCTGGGGTGAGGGGTGAGACTCAGTCTCACAGCTTGATGAGGGTTATTTTGCTGGTTTGTGGCCACCTAAGACCTAAAACTGAGTGTGCGTGTGTGTGTGTTTGTGTGTGTGTATGTGTTTTGAGACTGACTCTCACTCCGTTGCCCAGGCTGGAGTGTGGTAGCCCAATCTCGGCTCACTGCAACCTCCACCTCCCAGGTTCAAATGATTCTTCTGCCTCAGCCTCCTGAGTAGCTGGGACTATAGGCGTGTGCCACCACACCTGGTTGATTTTAGTATTTTTAGTAGAGATGGGGTTTCACCATGTTGGCCAGGCTGGTCTCAAACTCCTGACCTCAGGTGATCTGCCAACCTCAGCTTCCAAAAGTGCTGGTATTACAGGCATGAGCCACCTGACCCAGCCCCTAAATCTCTTGAGTTCTGTTTCCTTTACTCACTATACCAGGCATCACAGACTCAGATGACTCAAAGGTCAGGCAGGTAGCCCAAGAGGGTCAGGTAGCTCAACAGAGTGGTAGTGCCATGGCAGACTGGAAAGGCTTGCCTCTGTTTAGCCTTAGTTAAGAGGCACATAGTCTAAGGGTTGCCATTGTGTCTGGTTTTTAAAAAGAATCTGGAAATCCACATTTTATGTAAAAATTTTTTTGGAATTTGAACGTTGGCATTCAGTTTACGTTTTTTGAAAATGCTATGTGGACCAAGGAAACCATATCCATAGGTCTTGGGCAACCCTAGGCCTCACAGGTTATCATGCTACCTGTCTCTTATAGTTTATATAGAATGTATTCCGAAGCATCTTGGCATTCCCCAGATTATAATGGACCAACTTTTTTTTTTTTCCATTTAATCAACAATGAGGCTTTGCTATATCCTAAGTACTATATTTTATTCTGGTAGTAAAAAAATTTTGAAAATGGCTAGGTTAGAAAAATATCTTCATCCTTTTCATTTAATTCAGCTACTTTGCCACTTGTTTTTAATTGGAAAGTTTAGTTGAAAACAGGTGAGTCTGAATAAGCCCAGCTCATAGGAAAGATAGGGCACAAATAAGATTAACTGGGGGTAAGGAATGTTGCATCTGAGGTCCAGAATTCTGGGGGAGTTTAGGAAAAGGTTTTGGAGAGGAGGTGGCACTTAAGGTGTCTCTAGAGGGAAACAGTCCTAAGTTCCACAGGAAGAGAGCAACAGGAGATTATATGCGGAAGTGGGTGTGTCTGGGTAATATTAATAGTAAGCTAAGGGCCCCTGAAGGAAACTTGTTGGCAAGGCTGGATGTGGAGGCTTGGAGTATTTGATTTGATAATCAGTGAAAAGAGGAGTGATACAGCCTGTATACCTTCCCCAGTTCTGAGATTTTTCTGTTACTACGATGCCTGTTCAAATGAACCAAGTGCATCTTTTGTTGGTACTTGATGTTTATGTTCTAAGAGCTTCAATTATTATGAAAACAAACTTCTTGAGGGCTGGAACGAAGAAATAGGTACTTAGTAAATGAAATGAAAATGAAAGAGCATGAGTGAAAAGTAAATGAGAAGTAGATGGACTCAGAATGCCAACACTGACCTGAAAGAAGGTAGAGTACAGCAGTTTGGACCGGGTGATACTTTTTATTTATTTTTACTATACTTTAAGTTCTGGGATATGTGTACAGAACATGCCGTTTTATTATATAGGTATATATGGGCCATAGTGGTGTTTCTCCTAATGCTATCCCTTCCCTAGCCTCCCACCTCCCAGCAGGCCCTAGTGTGTGATGTTCCCCTCCCTGTGTCCATGTGTTCTTATTGTTCGACTCCCACTTATGAGTGAGAACATGTGGTGTTTGGTTTTCTGTTCCTGTGTTAGTTTGCAGAGAATGATGGTTTCTAGCTTTATCCATGCCCCTGCAAAGGACATGAACTCATCCTATTTTTATGGCTGCATAATATTCCATGATGTATATGTGCCACATTTTCTTTATCCAGTCTGTCATTGATGGGAATTTGGGTTAGTTCCAAGTCTTTGCTATTGTCAACAGTGCTGCAGTAAACGTGTGTGTGTGTGTGTCTTTATACTAGAATGATTTATAATCCTTTGGGTATATACCCAAGTAATGGGATTGCTGGATCAAATGGTATTTCTGTTTCTAGGTCCTTGAGGAATCACCACACTGTCTTTCACAATGATTGAACTAATTTACGCTCCTGCCAATAGTGTAAAAGTGTTCCTATTTCTCCACATCCTCTCCAGCATCTGTTGTTTCCTGACTTTTTAATAACCACCATTCTAACTGGCGTAAGATGGTATCTCATTGTGGTTTTGATTTGCATTTCTCTAATGACCAGTGATGAGCCTTTTTTCATATGTTTGTTGGCTGCATAAATGTCTTCTTTTGAGAAATGTTTGTGGATATCCTTTGCCCACTTTTTGATAGGGTTGTTTGTTTTTTTCTTGTAAATTTGTTTAAGTTCCTTGTAGATTCTGGATATTAGCTCTTTGGCAGATGGATAGATTACAAAAAGTTTCTCCAATTCTGTAGGTTGCCTGTTCACTCTGATGATAGTTTCTTTTGCTGTGCGGAAGCTCTTTAGTTTAATTAGATCCCACTTGTCAATTTTGGCTTTTGTTGTCCTTGTTTTTGGTGTTTTAGTCATGAAGTCTTTGCCCATGCCTGTCTCCTCCATGGTATTGCCTAGGTTTTTTTCTAGGGTTTTTATGGTTTTAGGTCTTACGTTGAAGTCTTTAATCCATCTTTAGTTAATTTTTGTTTAAGGTATAAGGAAGGGGTCCAGTTTCAGTTTTCTGCATATGGCTAACCAGTTTTCCCAACACCATTTATTAAATAGGGAATCCTTTCCCCATTGCTTTTGTCAGGTTTGTCAAAGATCAGATGGTTATAGATGTGTGGCATTATTTCTGAGGCCTCTGTTCTGTTCCTTTGGTCTGTATATCTGTTTTGGTACCAGTACCATGCTGTTTTGGTTACTGTAGCCTTGTAGTATAATTTGAAGTCAGGTAGCGTGATGCCTCCAGCTTTGTTCTTTTACCTTAGGATTGTCTTGACTATACGGGCTCTTTTTTCGTTCCATATGAAATTTAAAGTAGTTTTTTCTACTTCTGTGAAGAAAGTGAATGGTAGCTTGATGGGGATAGCATTGAATTATTGAGAGTTTTTAGCATGAAGGGGTGTTGAATTTTATCAAAGGCCTTTTCTGCATCTGTTCAGATAACCACGTGGTTTTTGTCATTGGTTCTGTTTATGTGGTAGATTACATGTTTGATTTGTGTATGTTGAACCAGCCTTGCATTCCAGGGATGAAGCCAACTTGATCGTGGTGGATAAGCTTTCAATGTGCTGCTAGATTCAGTTTGCCATTTTTTTACTGAGTATTTTCACATCAATGTTCATCAGGGATATTGGCCTGATATTTTCTCTTTTTGTTGTGTGTCTGCCAAGTTTTAGTATCAGGATGATGCTTGCCTCTTAAAATGAGTTAGGGAGGAGTCCTTCTTTTTCTGTTGTTTGGAATAGTTTCAGAAGGAATAGTACCAGCTCGTCTTTGTATCTCTGGTAGAATTCGGCTGTGAATCTGTCTGGTTCTGTGCTTTTGTTGGTTGGTAGGCTATTAATTACTGCCTCAATTTCAGAACTTCTTATTGGTCTATTCAGGGATTCAACTACTTCTTGGTTTAGTCTTGGGGAGGGTGATTTTCTAGTTTGTGTAGAGGTATAATATTCTCTGATGGTAGTTTGTATTTCTGTGGGATCAGTGGTGATATCCCCTCTGTCATTTTTTATTGTGTCTATTTGGTCTATATAATATTCTCTGATGGTAGGTTGTATTTCTGTGGGATCAGTGGTGCTATCCCCTCTGTCATTTTTTTATTGTGTCTATTTGGTCTATATAATATTCTCTGATGGTAGTTTGTATTTCTGTGGGATCAGTGGTGATATTCCCTCTGTCATTTTTTATTGTGTCTATTTGGTTCTTGTCTGTTTTCTTCTTTATTAGTCTGGCTAGTGGTCTATCTATTTTGTTAATCTTTTCAAAAAACCAGCTCCTGGATTCACTGATTTTTTTGAAGGGTTTTTTGTGTCTCTATCTCTTTCAGTTCTGCTCTGATCTTAGTTATTTCTTGTCTTTTGCTAGCTTTCGAATTTGTTTTCTCTTTCTTATCTAGTTCTTTTTTTTTTTTTTTTTTTTTTTTTTTAGATGGAGTCTCTGTTGCCCAGGCTGGAGTGCCGCCTCCCAGGTTCAACTGATTCTCCTGCCTCAGCCTCCCCAGTAGCTGGGATTACAGGCACATGCCATCACACCCTGCTAATTTTTTGTATTTTCAGTAGGGACAGGGTTTCACTGTGTTGGCCAGGCTGGTCTTGAACTCCTGACTTCAGGTGATCCACCCACCTTAGCCTCCCAAAATGCTGGGATTACAGGCATGAGCCATCGTGTCCAGCCACTTGTCCAGTTCTTTTAGTTGAAATGTTTTGGTGTCAATTTTAGATCTTTTCTGCTTTCTCCTGTGGGCATTTAGTGCTATAAAATTTCCTTCTAAACACTGTTTTAGCTGTGTCCAAGATATTCTGGTGTATGTTGTGTCTTTGTTCTCATTGGTTTCAAAGAACTTGTTTATTTCTGCCTTAATTTCATTATTTACACCCAGTAGTCATTCAGGAGTAAACTGTGTGGTTTTGAGTGAGTTTCTTATTCCTGAGTTCTAACTTGATTGCACTGTGGACTGGGGATACTTTTAGGTACGATGCAAAAGCATTCATAGATTCCTGGGATCCAATTTCAATTTTTTGTTTTTCCTTTGCAGAATGTTCGCATCTTACCACATACAGTTCTTTACATGGCTGATTCAGAAACTTTCATTAGTCTGGAAGAGTGTCGTGGCCATAAGAGAGGTAAGTATCAAAAGAAAAGGGTTTGTTTCTGTTTTTTTCATTATGTGCCTTCAGTTTGGAGTTCAATATTGTACTTGTCCTGAGAGTTAACTGACTATCTGAGGCTCTGCGACTGCCACCTATAGTATGCGTGAATGTATCTATCTTTGAACCTTGACGAACCCTTTCTGCTTCAGATTGATTTCTAAACCTTGTACTGCAGTTGAAACAAATTTGTTAAAAAGGTGTTTTTCTCATTTTGAGATGCTTTAATTCTCTAGGCACTTTATTATTAAAATAGGATGTATGACTTTGGCTATTCGGGCCTTTTACAATATTGGAACATGAGGTCCCATTTACGAAAGTTATGTGTGGAAATGGTGCATTTTTGGCTTGCTGAGGGAAACGGCAGAATGGGTATCCAAGATGGGCACACTGAGGCCCCAAGTTAGACTTAGATTAATGGATTCTCATTGTCTCATTTGAATCCAGTTAACTGTTTATGCAGTCAGATAGTAGTTATGCTCAATATCAGCTGAACAGAAAGGTACAATAGCAAATCTAAAATTCAGCTGTTACTGCTCATATATGAGTAGAAGCAATATATGAACAAAGGGGAAAGGCAGACTAGTGATGCAAAAGATTAGATTTAGAATTTAAAAACCGGGGCCAAAACAGGTAAAGTGTTTGTTTTAATCAAAGCTTTTAGACCTTTACGTAGAGCATTCTGGTGTCAAGTAACTTAAAGATTTCTAATATTTGCTTTTTTACTTTCTCATTCTCAGATTTGACTTTAAATGGATGATATTTAATCATTTTGCTACTGTATTTTTACAGCAAGGAAAAGAACTAGTATGGAAACAGCGCTTGCCCTTGAGAAGCTATTCCCCAAACAATGCCAGGTCCTTGGGATTGTGACCCCAGGAATTGTAGGTGAGAGAAATTAGCAACTTGATGATTTCCTCCTTGCAATAATGTGGAGTCCTTTGAATTGGTGAATTCTTTGTAGCTAAAAACCACATTTATATTTCTGGCCATCTAAAATACAATAAAGTTAGTCACATTTACCATGGCATTTTATTTGACTTATACTAATGTTTATTAAGTTATTGTGATTAGTATTTCTCATCTCAAGGCTACCTGTACAATGCATATCCAGTAGTCATTCATAAGAGGGGAAAGATCTCATTCTGCCTCCCTCCAAATTAGGAAGTATTTGTGGGCATTTTCAGAATTTTGTCAGTTTAAGCAGTATTGTTTCTGGTGGGTAGGGGTGAGATGGGCTGGGATTAGGAGCAAAGATGAGCCTTATTAGGGAACTTCTGTTTCTCTGCTTTGCTACCACTGTTGGGCATTTGTAGCATGAGGTTGTGCCCCTTTCTATGCTTGATTGCTGCTGGTAAATTTTGCTGGCTTTTATTATTTTTTATTCTTTTCTGTAGCTAATTGGGGGAGGAGAGGTTCTGTTGAGGCAGTAATGAGGCAGTGGTTAGATACCTGGATTGGAATGCCAGCTGTACCGCTTAATATCTGTAGGACTTTGAGCAAGTTGCTTAACTCCATGGGGCTTCACTGTCCTCATCAAGGAAGTGGAGTTGATGACAGTAGTACTTTTCTTGGAGGGTTGTGAGGATTAAATGAGTTAACACTTGTAAAGCATTTACACTAGAGATACACAGAAAGCAGTAAGTAAATGTTAGCTGTTATTATTATTTTTTTTTTGAGATGGAGTTTCGCTCTTGTTGCCCAGGCTAGAGTGCAATGGCGTGATCTCAGCACACTGCAACCTCCACCTCCCAGGTTCAAGTGATTCTCCTGCCTCAGCCTTCCAAGTAGCTGGGATCACAGGTGCCTGCCACCACCACACCTGGCTAATTTTTGTATTTTTAGTAGAAACCGGGTTTTACCATGTTGGCTAGGCTGGTCTCGAACTTGTGACCTCAGGTGATCCACCGCCTCAGCCTCCCAAAGTGCTAGGATTACAGGCATGAGCCACTACACCTGGACACTGTTAGGTTTTTTTGTTTCAACTCAGTAGTACTCTTCTGAGTATTGTCATTTTTAATCTTCACTGAAACAATTTTTAATCTGAATTTAAGATCTTGTACAGTGAGGTCAAAAGGATTTCACGTGTTTACAAATGAATATTATTTGTTCAGTTGCTGTAGCTTTGGTTTCTAAAAGGCTTAACTTTTTTAAAAAAAGAGTTTATTTCCTTTTGGCCGGGTGTGGTGGCTCACACCTGTAATCCCAGCATTTTGGGAGGCCAGGGCAGGTGGATCACACTTGAGGATAGGAGTTCGAGACCAGCCTGGCCAACTTGGCGAAACCCCATCTCTACTAAAAAATGTAAAAAATTAGTTGGGCATAGTGGCTCATGTCTGTAATTTCAGCTACTCAGGAGTCTGAGGCAGGAGAATTGTTTGAAACCAAGAGGCGGAGGCTGCAGTGAGCTGAGATTGCACCACAGCATTCCAGCCTGGGTGACGGAGTGAGACTCTTGTCTCAAAAAAAAAAGTTTATTTTTTTTAAACTAGTAATATTTATTGTTATAAAAAGAAAAATTAGAAGATTCAGGTAAGCAAAAGCAAAAAAATTAAGTACCTTTAAGCACCACAGAGTTAACCACTCTATTTTGATGTTAACCTTTATTTACATATGTATGTAAATATAAAAAACCAGAATGGGCTGGGTGTGGTGGCTCAGCCTGTAATCCCAGCACTTTGGGAGACCGATGTGGGTGGATCCTGAGGTCAGGAGTTCAACACCAGCCTGGCCAAGATGGTGAAACCTCATCTCTACTAAAAATAGAAAAATTAGCCGGGCGTGGTGGTGGCGGACGCCTGTTATTCCAGCTACTCAGGAGGCTGAGACGGGAGAATTGCTTGAACCTGGAGGGATGGAGGTTGCAGTGAGCTGAGATTGTGCCACTGCACTCCAGCCTGGGCAACAGAGTGAGACTCTGTCTCAAAAAAAAAAAAAAACCACAGAATATAGTTTTCTTTAGACTTGTAACCTACTGTGTTAGTCTGCTAGGGCTACCATAACAAAATACCACAGACTGGGTGGCTTAAACAACGGAAGCTTATTTTCTCACAATTTGGGAGGCTGGAAGTCCAAGATCAGGGATGGTCTCTCTGAAGCTGTCTTACAGCTGCTTTCTCATTGTGTTCTCATGTGGCCTTTTCTTTGTACATAAGCATGCCTAGTGTCTCTTCCTCTTCTTATCGGGACACCAGTCCTGTTGGATTAGGGCCCTACCTTTATGACCTCATTTAATCTTAACTATCATTTAAAGGCCTTTTCTCCAAATACAGTCACATGGTGGGGTTAGGGCTTCAACATGAATTTGGGGTAGGCAGTGGGGAGGGGATGACACAATTCAATCTGTAATATCTACCTTTAAAATTCAGAGCGTATTACAAACATATTTCCATGTCTGTAAATATATATTTGTCATCGTTTTAACGTTAATGGCCATATTCTATTATATCAGTGTAACTTTTAATCTGAATACCAGTGTGGGACATTCAGGTTTTTCTTTTTATTTTCTATTTAAAATTATATGATACAATACTTGAGTGTACATATGCTTGATATAATTGTCAAATATTTTTAGGGTAAACTTTTAAAAATTGGAATTGCTGTGAAAGTGTATCTACTATTCCCCAACTTTTTATTTTGAAAAAAACTTTATACCTCTGGAATAGTTGAAAGAATAATAGAAATAGCATGATAAATGCCCATATACCCTTTATCTAGCTCAGCAGTTGAAAAATTTTGCAACATTTATTTTTTCTCACTTTGCTTATAAAAAAATTCTTTCTGAGCTATTTGAAAATTAAATTGCAAACATGACACTACACCCTAAAACTATCAAAGCGGGGAAACTTTTACTTGTTAGCTTGATGATTATCTTAGTGACCTAAACTATAATTATCTAGTTTTTACTGAATCTATTGGTGAAACTGTTTAACTTTTTCTCTAGTGACTCCAATGGGATCAGGTAGCAATCGACCTCAGGAAATAGAAATTGGAGAATCTGGTTTTGCTTTATTATTCCCTCAAATGGAAGGAATAAAAATACAACCCTTTCATTTTATTAAGGATCCAAAGAATTTAGCATTAGAAAGACATCAACTCACTGAAGTAGGTAAGTTACTTTTATTTATCATTAACTGCTCATTTTATTGATTAATTTTGTTTTCTTTTTAATTCTGGCTAGTAGGTGGATAGTAGGTTCCTTTGAGAGAATCTAAAGTAAGTACACCTGTTACTGGAGATGTGCCTAGTTCAAACAGGTGATTCACAGAGGCCAGGATGACACACTTTTGGTAGAATTGATTTACTTTTAAAATTATTTTACTCACATTAAAATCCAAGAAAATCAGAGATGAAAATTTTTTCATAAATTACTCTGTTGATAATAAACTTGTTTGTATTGAATTCTGAATTTTAAGGAATTCTTGCTTTAATAGTTTCTTTCATTTTGCTCCATTTTTGTTTTATTAACCTATTCTTTTTTATTCTAGTAACAAGCGTTTTAGAAGTTCTTAGAAGATGCAGGTTAGTTCTTTGTGGACTAATTAGAAATATGGAACAAGTAAAGTGACCCTGATGAGTGTTAGGAAAGGTGTGAATTAAGCCAAGTCTATCAAGCAAGGGGTATGCTGGGAAACATCCGTAGGTAGTGTGGATGGAGCCCTGAAGTGAATTTTATGATTTAAGGGTTGGCTTAATGTCTAAGCTTGGATGGGAGAGCTTAACTTAATATAATAAATAACAAACCAGCTACTCAAGTAAAGCAGCGTTAAAGCCTTTTATCTACATCTGCAAATGAACTGATTGGATTCACTTAATTCATTAAAAGAATCACTGTTAAAAATCACTGTTGGCATAAAAGCTTTTCAGTGGTAACACCTCATTTCTGCATAGGCTCAGCCAGCCTGTAGAGGTAAACCTCCATTATTTGAAATGAGACAACCTAGCAGGAGTAAAAAATTGTGTAGCAGCAAAGGTAAAGTTCGTTTTACTGATAAGGAGAGAAGGGGTATGAACATTAAGAGTAGTTTTTATAACTATCCCTGATGATGTGAGAAAAAAAAAAGTGTAAGTGGTTGGTGGATGGGAGGGGAAGCACAGAACAAAAGGCATTAGGAGCAAAGACTAGCAGCTGGGAGCCTCTTAATAATGCGGAAGAGGGTGGTCAGGTCCACATAGATTGGGAAGAGTTTCAGCAGCCAGTTCTGTTGGAACATAGGGTAGTGTAGCTGTCAAGAATGCTGACTTAGAAATGAAGTCAGTATGTTTAAGAGATATCTGTACTCCCATGTTTATTGCAGCACTGTTCACAATAGCTAGGATATGGAATTAACCTGCGTCCATTAGCCGATGAGTGGATAAAGAAAATGTGGTATATATACATAATGAAATACTATTCAGCCATAGAGAAGGATTCACACCAGCATGGATGAACCTAGAGGGTGTTAAGTGAAATAAGCCAGGCCCAGAAAGACAAATAGTGCATGATCTCACTCATGTGTGGAATCTAAAAAAGTTGCTCTTATAAAAATATAGAGTTGAATGGCAGTTACCAGGGTCTGGGGTGGTTGGGAGGGGGTTTGGGGAGATGATGGTCAAAGGATGCAAAATTCATTTTGGAGGAATAAGTTCTAGAGGTCTGTTGTACAACATGTAGACTATAGTCAGTGAACATATATTTTTTTTTTGGAGACAGAGTCTCGCTTTGTCACCAAGCTGGAGTGCAGTGGCATGAGCTCAGCTCACTGCAACCTCCACTTCCTGGGTTCAAGTGATTGTCATGCCTCAGACTCCCGAATAGCTGGGACTACAGGCTATGTGCATCACTATGCCTGGCTAATTTTTTTTTTCTGTCCTTTATTAGAGATGGGGTTTCACCATGTTAGCCAGGCTGGTCTCAAACTCCTGGCCTCAAGTGATCTGCCTGCCTTGGCCTCCCATAGTGCTAGGATTACAGGTGTGATACACCATGCCTGGCCCATATATTTTATTCTTAAAGAAAGCTGAGAGAGTGACTGTTACCTCAAAAGTGGTAACTATATAAGGTAATGCATATGTTAGTTAGATTTAACCCTTCCTCAATGTGTATATATACTTAAAAACATCATGTTATACATTAATAAATACATATAATTTTATTTGCCAGTTAAAAAAATAAATAGAAGGTAGTCAACCTTAAAAAAAAAAAAAGATTGCAGGTTTGTAGCTGCCCTAGTTCTGCTACTTTCTGGCTCTCCAATTAGGGCAAGCTTTTAAATTTTTCTAAACCTCCATTTTTCTCATCTATAAAGTGGAAACAGCTAACACTGAATTCACAGAATTGTGAAGATTAAATGAAATGACTTCCATAAAGCACTTAGCGACAGTAGATAGCTAGATGCTAGTGTTGGTCTCTACCCAGGCAGCCTTTACTGTGTGAAACATGGGCCCTCCATCTGTAGTGTGACGTTGTAGTGTGGCAGGGAATGGACTAGAGGAAGGATTGATAAGTAGCTCAGGAAGGGACATTAGGTGAAAGGGAGTTGAAGGTTTTACATGTGCTTAGCTCATTCAGAAGCCATATGCCAGAGCAGCATGCACGTGTCTTGGCTTGAAGTGACAATTAACGATGGCCAGTGTTTATGGAGGTACTGTATGCCAGGTACTGTGCCGTGCTGCACTTCTAACCTTCACCACAGCTTTGCCACGTAGAATTATTTATGGAATATTTTCGATGAGGAAACTGAACTTTAATGGCAGTAGAGAGTTAAGGCTATTAGGGTATGTAAATAGCAGAGTTAGCAGAAATGTTAAAGCTATCCTAAATTAAGAATGCCAGAGAGAGATCCAAGATGGCCGATTAACAACAGCTCAGGATTGTAGCTCCCAGTGAAAGCGCAGAGAGCGAGTGGATGCCGCACTTTCAGACGAATTTTTGTTGCCCACAGACTGGGAGATTCCCAGCGGAAGAGCCACACGGGTCGCCAGCGCGACTTTTTTGGCCGGCACGGCTGTTTTGTCGGCGCCCCGGCACGGCGCTTCTCAGCGCGGAGTATACGGGACGGGAGGCCCTTTGAGTCTGGCTGGGCTGGTCCCATCCCCAAAAGGAGAACAGCAATTGGAAATGCTGAGGACTGAGAGTTTCACAGCAAGCACAGCCGAACCGGGAAGGTCCAGCTCTGTGGGGAAGGGGCATCCGCCAAAGGAAAACTAAGAAACAGA